>JAHWFP010186540.1:29114-39267 GCA_023313725.1 Lithobius niger | reverse complement strand
TCCGCGTCGTCTCGTTGCGCTCGAGGAGATTTCTTGCTGCAACACTTATGATACAGACAGACCTAACACAGAAAAAACGATCAAGCAAGTTATAAGAGTGTAGTATACGATATCGGTTATCTCGGGAGAAAGTCAATATTATTTTTTTACGTCCAAGGAGTCAAGCAAAAAAATCAAGCAATTTATCAGAAAAGCCCTGTTTCTGATGACAGACGCTGACTTTCGTTCGCTTCGCTCACTCAATCAGCGCAAACATCTCCTCCAAAACTGGACAGAATCAATGTAACCACCAAGAACCACACATCACTTGTAATTTGTGTTAGTATACACCTTATATGGGTTTTCTTGTTTCACTTATTTTAAGAATATTGTTCTTTACGTCGTGCTAAGTACGATTTGTTTGCACATTTGCACGTCTTCTCCTACAGAAGTAATCCCCTATGAAGGTGAAAGATGAAAGATTGATAGAGCAAAGCGAGACACACTTTGAAAAGGTTTATTTTACGTGGAAATCACTCGCTTTGCTCGTTCAATCCACGCACTTCCGTGCTTCAGAAACGCGAATGTTTGAAACCGTTTTAAAACCGGGTTTACGGGTCTGCTTTTCCATGCATCAAGTCAGTTAATACAAAACCAATTTTAAGATCTGTATGTTGTATGTTGCAAAATGCTTTGTCCTTTCAGGATATTTTTTTCGGTTCATTCCGCGTCGTCTCGCTACGCTCGAGGAGATTTTTACTGCAATACTTATGATACAGACAGACCTTCCACGTAAAAAACGATCAAGCAAGTTATAAGAGTGTAGTATATGATATCGGTTATCTCGAGAGAAGGTCAATATTATTTTTTTACGTCCAAGGAGGCAAGCAAAAAATCAAGCAGTTTATCAGAAAAGCGCCGTTTCTGATGACAAACGCTGATTTTCGTTCACTTCGCTCACTCAATCAGCGCAAACATTTCCTCAAAACGTAACTGAATCAATGTGACCACCAAGAACTACACATCACTTGTAATTTGTGTTGGTATACACTTTATATCGGTTTTCTTGTTTTACTTATTTGAAGAATATTGTTCTTTACGTCCTGCTCAGTACAGATTTTTTCCATGTCTCAGTCTTATCATTTCGCTTTCTGATGATCCCTCACTTGGAGAAACATAAGTTTAAGTCTAACGTCTAAGTTTTTTTTAACCTTTTCATGTTTGTTTATGACGTCATAGTTTGTTCATGAAAACCTCCTCGAGCAAAGAGAGTTGATCTGGAAAAGGATGCACGGACGACGTATTTTGCATTAAACCACATATACATCTTAAAATTGGTTTTATACTAACTGACTCGATGCAGGGAAAAATCAAAACAATAGATTTGGTTTTAAAACGGTGTCAAACATTCGTGTTTCTGAAGCACGGATACGAGCAAAGCGAGTGAATGCCATGTAAAGTAAACCTTTTCAATGTGTGTCTCACTTTGCTATATCAATCTTTCATCTCTGACCTTCGTAGGATATTACATCTGACGTTCTGCATATGTTTCTCCAAGTAAGGGATCATCAGAAAGTGAAGTGATAAGACGCCCATGGAAAAATCTGTACTGAGCAATACGTAAAGAACAATATTCTTAAAATAAGTAAAACAAGAAAACCCATATAAAGTGTATACTAACACAGATTACAAGTGATGTGTGGTTCTTGGTGGTTACAATGATTCAGACACGTTTCTGAGGAAATGTTTGCGCTGATTGAGTGAGCAAAGCGAACGAAAATCAGCGCTTGTCATCAGAAACGGCGCTTTTCTGATAAATTGCTTGAGCTTTTTGCTTGACTCCTTGGACGTAAAAAAATAATATTGACCTTCCCCGAGATAACCGATATCGCATACTACACTCTTATAATTTGCTTGATCGTTTTTTATGTGGAAGATCTGTCTGTATCACAAGTGTTGCAGCAAGAAATCTCCTCGAGCGCAGCGAGACGACACGGAATGAGCGAGCGAAGCGAGCGACTCCGCTAGTTTTAATTATGTAGATACAAAGTTTATATATTAAATTTGAGTGGAAAATATTAAAAGGCAGCGGAGAAATTAAGTATCAAAATTTCGGCAATTTAACATGGGAGACTGAGGTTAAACTTTACAGTAAAGGCTATACCGTTTTACTAATAAATTCTCTCTAAGAATGATGGATACTCACACTTTAACTTGTAGTTTTTCTTTATCATGAAAACAATGTCATTGATGCAGCGTAGGCCGAAATGCACATGCTTATTAAAAAAAACAAATTGGTTTAAAATAATATTGCATATGCTAAAATCATTTTAAAACACAAAACCCCCAGCAAAATTAACATGTTGCGTTGTACTTTCTAAACAATAAGATAACTGCTTGCGGTAAGACCATTGGAAAGCTGGTGAAAAAATCCTTCAAAACTGTGTATTCAAACGTCAAAAACGGTTGACCGAGAAGTGAAAATATCTTCAATTTGGTTTACTACCAATCTATCTGAAAACTTCTCATGACGTCATAGTTTGTTGCCATCTTGCCTCTTGGCTTTTGGCCAATTTTGTTCACCTTCATTATTCCTCAATGGCATGCGCGCTTGCGTATTTTTTGTTTTACAAACCATCTCTAGGTGTACCGCTATAAAAATGTAAAAAATATGGTTTTAATTGATGCAGTGGTTATTGCGTGATGCGATTAGAACGATCGCATTGGAGTGTATTTATAAACGGAGCTCTGCTCAGCCTTCAGTCTCGCTTCGCTCCAATAATTTAGTTGACGTTGCTGGAGATGCAGAGATGGTCTTTTATTCAGGGGTTTTTTGCTACATAGGTTTAGTGAAAAAGTGCCGCTTCTCTGCTTCCGTTTTAATCTCAAAAATACTATCAGGGTTGGATGGGGGCGGGGGCGGATGTAGGTATCTTGTATTTGTGAATTCTTGACAGGTCTTATTTTAAGATAGTATCCCAAAATGATCATAGAAAATTTTAATTAAACTTGCAAACTGGATAACGCTTTTTGACAACGCCATGTTATACTCTTAACAAAGCTCTATGAAACCATGGAAGTGAAATGGATAAAAAAAAAGAAAAAAGAAAAAAAAAACAAGTTGCTGCAGCGACTATCTAGTCGTAACCAGTCTTCTATACACTTCCGCCATTTTCGGGCCACTTCCGTTTCATATTTCCGGTTTAAAAAAAATTAATTTCAAATAATTTTTTGGTGCTGAATCTAATGGAGAAAATCGTTTGTCTCTATCTAGTACCATTCCATAGATAATGGGCTCACTTGTTGGCCACTTCCGGTCACTTGTGGGGCGCTTCCGCTTTACACTTCCGGTTTTCTTTATCCCTGTTAACTAGTTTTTGGATGCTGAATCTAATGGAGAAAACCATTTGTCTCTATCTGGTACCATTCCATAGATAATGGGCTCACTCGTTGACCACTTCTGGTCATTTGTGGGGCGCTTCCGCTTTACACTTCCGGTTTTCATTTATCCCTGTTAACTAGTTTTTGGATGCTGAATCTAGTGGAGAAAACCGTTTGTCTCTATCTGGTACCATTCCATAGATAATGGGCTCACTCGTTGACCACTTCTGGTCATTTGTGGGGCGCTTCCGCTTTACACTTCCGGTTTTCATTTATCCCTGTTAACTAGTTTTTGGATGCTGAATCTAATGGAGAAAACCATTTGTCTCTATCTGGTACCATTCCATAGATAATGGGCTCACTCGTTGACCACTTCTGGTCATTTGTGGGGCGCTTCCGCTTTACACTTCCGGTTTTCATTTATCCCTGTTAACTAGTTTTTGGATGCTGAATCTAGTGGAGAAAACCGTTTGTCTCTATCTGGTAACGTTCCAGAGTTGAAAAAGACGACAGACAGAAGATGGTTGGAAGGACAAAGTCGTTGCTGTAGTCTTCCCAACGGTTTCGGCTGTGCAGAAGACTAAAAACAATTTTTTTAAAATATTACAGTTTACAACAGACAATATAGACTACAATGCCGTATGAAACATGTGCACAGCCAGCCATCCAGCCAGTCACGCATTTGAGCTCATACAAAATTCCATGTCAATTAGTGGTCCAAAACGTCCAATTGTGGTCAGGTCCAACTTAGGACGACCAGAAAACATTTAATGGCAGAGCCGTATTGAGCCTAGTGTGGGCCCTAGGCACAAAAGGGCTTTTGGGCCCTTCCTCCCCCCCCCCTCCCTTAGCCTCCTTCCCCGTCCCCCCCCATCAGAATTTCATATAACAAAAATTCGACAGATAAGCAATATTTATATCTAGAGGACATATACATGCCGTATACAGTTTTATACTTCAGTATGTTTTGACTGCCTGCATTAGTGGTAGTATACTGGATTGTAAATTACAATAGTTAGGAAAGTCGGTCAAGAACTACACAAATTTGGGAAAAATTTGTCTTCGTGACGTGAGCAACTTTCAATAATCAATTGTCGTGCCGATTCCGTCACTGAGCTCTAACTCTAAAGTATATTCGAATCAATTTGTGTTAGTTGGGAATTGCAACTAACGCGTGAGGCAGGCCATCTTACCGCCTCCTAACATTGTTTAATTAATTTGAGCCGTTTTCATTGACTGTTTTAATGATGAGTTTTTCTGTGTGCCTCCCACCTTGAGTTTGCTGTGTGCATCTCATCCCAACCTAAGCGTATTATATATGTCGATACCTATAAACTAGTTCAGCCTTTAAACTAGTTCAGCCCTTAGTCGATGCCAAGATAATACATTTGTTAGACGTGGTGGACCGTGGACTCTCCCTCCATGGTACAAAATAAGAGAAATAATTTCTCTTTCGTACATGACGTAATTTATAACCTGATGGTTTGGTTTTGCAAAAACGAAACAATGGGGCAAACCCAAACGTCTATACTCAATTTCTAAAGGTTTATTCAGGATTTAAACATGCAAACGGCTCGTTTGAAGTAGCTGCATACAAACGCTTTTACATTCTTAATATTTAGTTAGGGATATTCCATCAGTGAAAATAAACCAGTGGTTTCAATATTCGCTCGCGAGAGAATGCTCGGAGAGGCGCAAAAGGCCCTCGCATGACACCATGGGTAAAACGCGATTCATACATAGCATTTATTTAACTTAGTTTAACTTTATTAATGTTTCAACTCGCTCACTACGAGCATTACATGACATTGGCAATGAGAAAATTCAAATTAGTAACAAATGACATAAGGATTCATTTTCATGAGGGTAATTTCATTTCTGGGGCAATGGTGAGGATCGTCATACTGTAAGTGCATAAATATGATGAACACGCTTGATAAAAAGGTTAAGTACTGCAAGCGGAATAGCAAACATTGTTAAAAAAATTTTTCAATTTTGAAAGTTACTACTAGTTTCTAACAACACTGTTTCACACTGGACTTCCTGCACTGTGAAAATCACCCCGGCTTCAATGAAAGCGCAATATACTTGGTTGTTTGTTGAGCACTGACTGGGGCCCAAGCCAACCAGGCTACTAGTCCCAGAAAGCATAAGGGATGCAGCACCGCACCCAAGTCGAACTTAAAAGCAATGTTTAAACGTTGGTAAGAACAAAGATCAGTCTAAAACCTGAATTGATTGATATTTTATTTAGTCCAAATATGTTAGAAGTAAAAAAAAAAAAAAATAGAACCTAAAAAGAAAAAGAAAATTTATGAACAAAAAAAAATTCTTTTCATCGTGAATGGGCCCCTCGGATATCTCAGGCCCTAGGCACGTGTCTAGTCTGCCTATTGGTAAATACGGCTATGTTTAATGGGCGTGGGGAATGTCATGTACTTTTTGTTGTCCGAATTTTTGTGGTTAGTCTTGGCACGTCTAAAAATCGTTTAAGAAATAACAGACGAAAAAATACAAACCAGTGCAAAATCGTGGTAACGAAGATTCTTTTTAAGCAATCAATAAAAGTGGCTTTATCACCCATTGAAAATTGTATGTAAATACCATGGCGCCATCTAGCGGCAGTGACATTGTTAACCTTTGTAGCTTGCTCCCAGATGCACGAGAACGTACCAAATTTTCACTCAATAATTAGGGAGTGATGTGGCTTGCTTGTTTCGTTAAAAGAATTGGCGTTGTACATTGAATTTCCTTCGCTTATAGCCAGAAGTGCGAGACCACTAGATGTCGCCAGATTCTGCAGACTTTTCATCGGTGGTCTACGCAACAAAACATCTAAGAACTACGCGATAAAGATATAAAGAAATAAAGATACCCTACAGCGTTAAACAGAAGATCTGAAGTTTGAGTTGTACAAACGGCTGATTCAGAGTTGAAGAATGCTGTGCTAAAGCAATTCGCTACATGGCTTGAGATGGTTTTGGTCACCGTCTCTCGAGGGAGCTATGTGTAAGCTTGTTGTTCTGAACTTGTATGTTTTCTGCATATGTTCGTGACAGTTGGGAGGAACACAGGTGGGGTGGGGGCGGGTGGCGTGGCAGCGATGCACTACTTTTACTGTCTTTCTGGATGACGGCGCATTTGAACCAACCAAGCGAGATGAGTCGCATTCGCAATGCTAGCAAATGAAGCCATAACTGTATCCATGAGCATTTTTTCCGCTTTTTTTTTAAAACAAAATTAAAGGGAATCATGGGTTCGCCTAGGATTTTACCTAAGATAACAATCCTAGGTTTTACGAAGAGTTAATTGAATGGTCACTGCAAATAGCAGACAACATACAGATTGCCAGCTCGTATTCGTCACATCAAAAAGTGAGGGAACGGAACCGTCGGCGGCAAGGGTTAGAAACATAATGTTTAATTTAGCTGAATAGAGCAGGGAAAATTAAAAAACGTAACAATACAAAATATCAAGCTCACAGTAAAGGGAGAAGAATTATTGCGGTAAAAGGCCACGGGAAATATTTTCCACATTACTGAAATATAGCTGGAACGCGACACACAAAAAAAAAACGGCGTACAAAAAATGTTCACGTTCAGAACGTAATTAGCTGAACTCATTAGAAACTGAAATGTTGATGTAACATTTTGGGTCATAATACCCGAGTGTTTCTGTGACATCGATAATTTGTGTGTTTCAGTTAGCACGAAACTCCTTTCTGGGTTTATTTTCCGGAGACCAAAGATCGAGGGATATTTGGTGGAAAGGAGTTGTGTGCTAACACGCACAAATTATTAATTTCATTGATATCAGTGTTTAATGCACGGTGGTGACGTCACAATAACACATCCCGATGTTAAAAGTGTAGTCGTTATGTACGGATAATCTGAAAACCCACACACGTGACCGTGGTTTAATTTTGATAACCCACACTTTTTCGATAATCTAACTTTTTTATGGGGTCTACACAACCCCTAATCCACCATGACCAACTTTTCATATTAAACTACGTACACAACACAAGTTCAGACAGTATACCCAACTGCAAACCAACGTAAACAGGAGCATTGCGACTGACGACATTTTTCACGGTACCAACGCGGAAAAAAAATGTCGCAAGCTAAGCCTAACCTGGAACCTTTTGAACCGACGATACGAAACGTATAAGCTGCTGAGACTTTCAAATACACCTAAAAAGCTACGAGTCTCAACCGAATTTTATACTCTCATCTTATTTAAACCATTAAAGTAGAAAAAAAGTGTAGTTTTACCTTAAAATGCAAACATTGGTAATGGAACGGCTCTCCCCTTCGCTCTGACTTCGTACACAGGAAGCTTCTAACCCGGAAGTTTCCGTTCAGGAATTTACATAAGTCGCAGTTCACAAATAAAATTTATAATCAAAAATCTTAAAAAAACTCATATAAGTCGGTAAGTTAGCTTGACGTCACACCTTACCATTGAAACACATATCCGTGACTACCTGGCAGTTACCTTTGATAATAAATAGCTCATTTGTTCGAAATGTCACAGTTTAATTCTCGGGGGATAGGGTGGACTCACACTAGTGCTTCGCACTGGCGAGGTTTCCCCCACCTCCTCGGATTGAACTACGCCGTTCTCGCAAAAGAGCAATTCTCTACGGTTACTGCCGAATAGTCATGGATATCTATTACTTGACATATATTTTGAGTATATTAAGCCCATTGATGGTTACGATTATTCAATGTTGACGATGTTACGATTTTTACAATTTACGATATTTTCCTCTATTGGCCTAGCAATAGTAACGCCCATCGCATTTCGTCTTCCATCTTGTAATTTCGTTTGCTTCGGCGTTGAATTTTCGTATTAAGTATAGGACTAAACAGCATTTTTATACCGCTGGTTCACCAAGTTAAACGTATCCTGACGAGAAAGGGTTTCGTGTTTCCGTAGAAGTCCGACGATTCACGAAAGTGATGTCGATGCCCCATTGCAGGCATAACTATATTCAAAATCCGGCCGAGAAGCAGCTTCGTATATCCGTAAAATTCCGACGATTAACGAAGTTGACGTCATTTCCCTAATATGGGCAAAACGAGTAAAGCTTCAATCTGTATAAGCGTTTGGTATAATTACTGAAGCAGAAAGCTATGATGAGTTCTTTTCACCGTTGTCCTTTCAGGGTAAGTGGGTGCGGTGCTTGTTTTGCGGAAAGAAAACAAATATTCTCACTTGGTAACACCCTCTTCCTCGATAACACCTCTCGTCCTCTAGCTTAACAGAACTACCCGGCAGTAATAATGGTTCAACAATGCAAAAACCAATTGTTGTAAAGAATGTCCGCACGTTTAGCTAAGGCGGGAAAAGTAGGGTTAGATTAAAAATAATTCAAAGGGTTTCAAAGGGTTTAACGAGCGTTAACCACTCCTGGTCATCTGCCCGAAGCCCTAAGGCCCTATGTCTGCAACAGCCAGATTCCCAGGCGGTCACCCACCCAAGTATCAATCCAGCCCAATGCTGCTTAACTTCGGGGAAAATAATTTAATGAAGCAAAACAATTACTAATTAACAATTGCACGTTAATTGTAAAATACGAACAGTTCTCAACAATTACTAAGGTTTGACTGATTGTTCATTTGTCACGGTCTTGCTTGTTACGGTTGTTGCTCTGCCAGCCAAAACATATAGGCAACAATGCTTGCATGGAGTGGCTGCTTTTCTTGTACTGCCATCGGCATGGCGTGCACAGGAGGGGACATTGCCTCTGCCCTTTTCGCAAAATGCCCTTTCGTACAAAAAAATTGCGCTTTTGCGCCGACAATTTCTGGTGCCTGAGAAAGGACCAAGGGGCCTAAAAAAGTCTGAAAGGGCAACCACCCCCCCGGGGGGGGGCCGTAAAAAGCTTTGAAAGGAGCTGAAAGTGCAGTAAAAAAAAGATAGCAAAAATAAATAAAAAAGGTTCCCATAAAAAAGTGTCCACGAAAAATTGTCATGCCCTTTTACTGAAAGTTGCCCCTGCCCTCTCGGGGTTGTCAGCACGCTACTGGCCCCAGGCATTGCAATTTACGGTGGCCAATTGTTTCGGAAATTAGCTGCTCTTCAATATTTGCATGGTGAAGTTGTTGCTGCTGTTCATTTTTCTCCACGGAGCGATTACAGTATCAAATGTTATTGCCGTATATTCATTTATTGGGACAAGAATACACAACTTCGGGATGGAGATGTTGATGTTGATGATGATGTCGGGATGATGATGATCGATAGCCCGTGGGTGCTGTGTGCCCTTGTGCATTGTTTAGGAATGCTCGTGGTTTTCTATCATTATCCTCTTTAGACACAGTGTACAACATATTGTACACTTGCAAGACCGAGTAAAACAGTAAGGTTCCTGGCGCAACGCGAGCTTTGTGAGGGGTTCTCGGGGACTCCGAGTAAAGCGAGCACGCACAGTCCAGTGGTTAGCATCCTCGTCTCCAAACCAAGTGAATGCCGGATCGAATCCCACGACTGACCCATAGTTAAATAAAAAAGAAAAAAAAACAGTCCTCGGGTCTGAGAAGGTTATCGTATACTTTCACCATGGTAGTCAGTGGGATATACTCATTTATCGTACGGTCCCTACCTTTCACAATACTAAAAATGCACAGCGATATATCCCATATCACCACACTTTACTGTGGTGATATCAATATCATCACACTACAGTGTGGCGATATGGGATACCACCACACTAAAGTGTGATATGGATACCATGCACAGCAAGCACTAGTCCGAAAGAGGTGAAGGGACATCCAGACAAACCGGG
>JAHWFP010186539.1:0-19536 GCA_023313725.1 Lithobius niger | reverse complement strand
GTAGTAACACGGATTTGTAGCAACACGGAATTGTAGTAACACGGTTTTTGATGTTATATGTATAGCCGCAGCGAGCGCGGTAGCGCGGGCGAGGCAGGGACTTTATTTAATCATCAACAAAATCAGGAGTTACGGTAAATCCGTGTTACCACAATTCCGGATTATTTCAGACAATTTTAAAGCAAGTCACGAATCCGGAGTTACTGTAATTCCGGGTCCAACACAGGGGTCAGAATTCATGAAAATTCCGGTTAACGTAGGCTAACTCCGTGTCGATACAATTCCGGCGCCCCTCTTTGACATTCCAAAGTCGACATGAGCATGAGACACCATGGTTTTGTTTTTTGCATTTAGGTAGCACGAACCCAAACTGGATTATTTGCCCCACGACGATGAGAGGCGCAGTTTAACTGGAGAAATTCAAGTGGAAACCCAGGATCTCTGACATGCCATCACAATCGGCACGAGCACAAGGCACCACAGGGCCTTCTCCTACCGAAAATTCCAGGAGCCTCTCCTGCTCCCGAAAAAATTTGCTCCAACAATACAACATCGAACAACATAATTTTCTTTACAACATTGAACGCGACGACTTAAGTACCCAGCACGAATGACGAATTGTTGGGTTTTTTTTTCCACTACTAATGCGAGTTCGGTGGACTTCTGTACAAAGACGGAGACACATGACGAAAACCTACCAAAGCCAAAAGAAAAGATAAAGGACCCGAACTGTATTTTTTGCTTTTTCATGTCGAAATTGCAAACAAACAAAAATCGAGAGTATCAATTGAACCAAAAATAATGTTTACTATCTCCCCAAATCAAAATTTGCTAAGGATTCCCACCAAGCTTTGCGGGACTAAGACTTCAAATGTTAAGTGAAGTATTTGAAAATTGCGCAGTCCCTGTAACCGATTACTCGGTGGTATTAACCTTGCAAAAGAGCTTGGCGCTTGATATCACTACTTCACACTGCTGAAAAGCTTGGCGGGAATCCTTAGCAAGTTTTGTCTTTGGGGATACTTTGTCTATTTCCATAGGCGTCCGTCCCAGGTGTGAAATGAACTATAGCATCCGAGTTAATGCTTTACTACTCGAAAATGTTAAATGTTCGTAATTCTTACCCCTTTTGCAGCATCATTCAGTTTCCCTAGAAGTCCTGCTATGGCTACAACCAACCACACCAGATGGACAGCCATTCGTGTCATGGCTGTTAACATTTCACTCCACGAAAGGACTTGTTCTAAATTACCCTCTAGATATAGGTTTACGCCACTTTATGATTGACGCACGGTATTTTTCCGCAAAGCTCCGCCAATACCGTGCGTGCAGCAATGGAGGAAACAGAAGGCATTACATAAAAGAGGGTTGGTTTGAGTTTTATAATGTAGAAAATCCTAAACCAAACAAGAATTTTCCCACGGTGTCGCTCGTTCGCCTCCTTTATTCACATTTCAACGAGTTCCTGTCAGTATCCAATACAACTCCTATTTGCAGTAATAAACGAAAAAACAGAAAGGAACCAACATTGTGAACAAACAGCAGGACAAATGAGCGACAATAACGAAAAAAAAGACTTAACATGTTATCGTCAGTGCAGGATTTGAACCCAGGGTTGAACAATGCACTAGGCTTAACACCAGACTGATGCTCTACATGCTAACTAGAATCTATTAAGGTTACTGTTAATTAAATATCATATCAACACACCAAAACATTCGCCAAGTTAACTGCACCGCTTAATAGTTCGATGGTTAAATGAAAACTAGAACATTGCTACTTTCGGTAGCAATGTTCAAGTTTTCATTTAACGTCCAAAGTATTATTCGATGCGATTAAGTTGGCGAATGTTTTGGTGTGTTGATATCACTCCTTTGAAGGGCCGAACCACCCTCAACTTGGTGGTCTCTTCACCAGTTTTTGGCTTTGCTTATTTTGCTTTGTTTGTAGAGTTGGTTTATTTATCGTGAATACAATTTCTTTGGCAACGTTGTTTAGATTTATGGTGCTACACTAATGTGCGTCTAGGCACGCACGTCACTATACACGTTGTCATTGTCTGAACTTTGGCTGTCCAATGAGAGACGATGCCGACAATACTAACAATGGTTATAACCATTAACAATATTTTCGTACTTACGCGCCATCCCACGACATCCCTGTTACGCCCCCAGGCTCCAAACCATAAAAGGTAAGCAGTTCGTATCGTACTGCAGCCATTCGTCCAATTTCATAGCTGAAAGCCTTCCCGTTATCTCGGTATCGATGAATAATCACCCTATGGAAATTAACATGGGGATGAGCGGACTAGAATTAGCAAGCTAGCTAGCTGGTTACACATTTTCAACGTTATTGAGGGCCAGATTTTGCATTGAAAGCAGCTTAGCTGGCATTCCTACACGAGTTAATTTTTGTCAGGTGGGTCATTGCTCTTGATTTCAACACAATTTAAGCTTTTGTACCGCATTATTATATTTCCCCAAGTACCTGAAATGTGACCAACTATACTTCAAGATCTAAACACACGCTTGTTGCACCCGTCGCAAGACGAACTACTGAGAAAGCTTTTCCCAAGAACGTTGTCATTAATCAAGAACGAAAGCTAGAGGTTCGAAGGCGATCAGATACCTCCCTAGTTCTAACCATAACTATGACGAGCGACTAATGCCAACGTCGTATGATGCACAAACACCAAGCAGTTGCGCTCCTGAATTATTTCCTTCTCAGGAGAGAAAAATTCTTGCATGCATGTCAGAGTTTCAGTATACACCTCGCCGCCAATGCTATTTCTAGCTCCAGCAGCTGGTTTTATGTAGAATCAGACGCTGGATCTTAGTTGTTTATCAAGAGGCTAGACAGAGCGAAGATGCTATATTATTCTTTTTGTTTAATTTACGAGGTCAGGGGATCGGACGCCCTTCCTACACGGCACCCACTGTCATTAACCTAGTCACTACCGAGACACAACCGTTCTTCTGTACACCTCCACCTCTTTCAAAAACGTTGAGGCGCAAACTTCTATCACGCACCAACAGCGATTTCTATTATGTAATCTGAAAGTAGTAATCATCACAATTGCCGGTTAAAAATGAAATGTGTTCGCTCTTAGGCCTAGTTTTAGGTTTTCGGCGTAATTGTCAGCCTTTAGGCTTAATCTTCAATTTCTTTAGTAGCAGTTAACGGAGAATTGGGTTCGAGCGTAGAGCTATTCATCAATGCAACATGCTGTCGAGACTATTTTAAATTAAGCTAATGTGTGTCGTTAACGAAATCCTTTTGTTTTCACGGTTAGCCTACTTGTCTTCCCGTAGTGGTTAAATGCGACGATCAAATGTTATTATTTTATTGAGTTACGTCGAGAAAGCCTTAATTTGCCGTGTATTTAAAGTCCACTTAACTACCACGACGGACAAATACGTTAGCGTAGTATTCCCAATCGTTCCGGCTGTAAAGGACTAAAAAGAATTCCATAAGCCTTTTTTCCCGAAGTACTGACCAGTGATGTCAACAGCTTTCGAATTCTTTCTGTGACGAAAATGTTTGTTGTTTTAGCCTGGTCACCATTATTTGGTTGTGGGTTATCATTTATTCAGTTTAGCCTTGAAATAGATTAGTAGGCTATGGGACATTGTAGTTTTACCGATTCTGTTTCAAGCGCGTGATTTATTCCACACTGTAAACACGATTTAAAACTGATCCAAACGTGTTGAATATTCAATGTGACACTAGAGGAGTTGCTCGCTTCTCTCGCTCATTCCGCGTCGTCTCGCTCATTCCGGTCTTGTGCTGCTGACAGACATTCCACGTCTAAAACGATCTAGCAAATGGTCAGAGTGCAGTACGCGTTTTTCGTAAGGCTTCACTGCATAAACAAATGATAACCATAAATCATTCCAACAGTCTGGCCATCCGAGAGCCACGTGCGCGTCGATCCATGCTTCCAATAATTTCTTTGATTCGAAGAGCATCACAAAATCATGTGCTGATTATTTGACACAAACTGATTGTAATTATTGCTCACAGTTCGTCCATCACATTCCTAAGCGCGCCTGCATTTCATCTATATCATTCAAAACTTACGATTTGTTTGTTTGCACATTTTTACGTCTTCTCCTCCAGAAGTAATGCCCTATTGGTTTGATTTTTCCATGCATCAAGTCAGTTAATACAAAACCAATTTTAAGATCTATATGTGGTGTGTTGTGAAAAAGTTGTTCTTTTAGGTTATTTTTTCCGTGCATCGCTCGATGAGGTTTTCATGAACAAACTATGACGTCATGAACAAACCTCATGAGGGTTTAAAAAAAAAACTTTCATGTTATTTTTTAAGGGTTTTTCGCGTATTTTAGGGTCATAGTATCAAGTTACGGCGATGAAAATAGGCCTAACCTAAGCGCAATTTAATTATCTTTCGTTCCAAAGGAGTAGACGTACAAACATACACGAACATTAGGGTGCAGTGAAAAAAAAAATTTTTTTTCGGAATTCTGAATAGCTAGGGTGTGGAAAAATTGCCTTTTAGCATTACTATCATACTTAAAAAATTACATCACTCTAAGATGATGTCTTAGAGTGGTGTAATTCACCAGGGGCTTCAAGATTAGCATTTTTAACATAGGCAAAATAGCCGAAAAATGAAAAATTATTATTTGGCAGGTTTAAAATTCAATTTTAACATTATCTCGTTTCGTGCTCTCAAGAACCATTTACAAACATGCCAGAATCACAAAGAATTTAATGTTTGTTGAAAAATTTGTTCAAGACGATCCATGATTCATGTAATTTCTATGTACTGATTATTGTACTGATTATTTCGATGTACTGATTATTTCGACGCAAACTAATTGCAAATGTTGCTCACAATTCGTTTGTCACATTCCTCAGCAGATCTACATTTCACCTACATCATTCCAAACATACGATTTGTTTGTTTGCACGTTTGTACGTCTTCTCCTCCAGAAGTAATCCCCTACAAGGTGAGAGAAGAAAGATTGATAGAGCAAAGCGAAACACACATTGAAAAGGTTTAGTTTACATGGAAATCACTCGCTTTGCTCGTTCAATCCACGCACCTCCGTGCTTCAGAAACACGAATGTTTGACACCGTTTTAAAACCAAATCTGTTGTTTTGATTTATCCATCAAGTCACTTAATACAAAGGCAATTTTAAGATCTATATGTGGTGTGTTGCAAAATACGTCGTCCTTTTTGGTTACTTTTCCGTGCATGCTTTTCCGTGCATGCTTTTCCGTGCATGCTTTTCCAGAACATTGAAAATGGCCAAAAATGGCGTTTTAGCCTATTTTGGCCCATAACTGTTCAATGCAAATTATCGTGCAAGAAAAATATTTCTTGCAATTATAGTTACCTTCGATCCGCTCTGTGAGCATCAAACGAAATATTGTTAAAATTAAATTTTAAACCAGTTAAAATGTATTATTTTTTTCATTTTTCGGCCATTTCGCCTATGTTAAACAATGCTAAACTTGAAGCTCCTGGTGGACCCTCAGAACATCCTCTCAGAGTGATGAAATTTTTTACGTGTGATAGTGATACTAAAAGGCAACTTTTCCACACCCTAGCTTTCAGGAATTCCGAAAAAAAAAGTTTTTTTTCACTGCACCCTAACGCACCTCGTACGTCCTTAATGATGTAGATACTCGTCACGATCTAAAATTATTCAGATGCAATACAAAACATGTGAATAGGTAGTATTCTGAGTTGCATGTAAATCATGCATAATTCACAAAACAGTTTCCTTCATTTTTCCGTTCCCACGGGTTTCCATTGGCCGTCATATTGGACCGATTTGCGCACGCAAATGTATCTACATTGGATTATGTAACATGTACGTTGTATCATGAGAGCCATACCCTGGGGACGTTAACTCAGGATTTTGGGATGTTATTGGATGATTACGAACAGCATTTAGGGAAATGGTTCTTTTTATTTTAAATGGTTCATCCAGAGGTGAAATGTAGTGAAACCTTAAAGGGCAATTACATCCATTTTGACATGCATGTTTGAATTTTGGATCACTTAAACAATAACTAAACACAAGAACTGCGGTAAGAATATGTTACGTACGTCCGATACAACAATTTAATTACTGCATCACCAAAACACGACACGGAGATCGCCATTGTTTTCCTGGAACGCTCAGAAATTAATGCCGACAGATGTCACTTTTCGATTTCGACTCGCAGCCGATTGAGATAGCTGTATTGACTGTGAGAGCTCAAGCGTCTGACGGCCTTAGCTGGCCGGCAGTGTAGTGGCCAGCTAAGGCCGTCAGACGCTTGAGCTCCACACAGTCACTAGGGCTATCTCAATCAGCTGCGAGTCGAAATCGAAGAGATCCGTCTGTCGGCATTAATTTCTGCGCGTTCCAGCAAAACAGTAACTATGTAGATACTTGGAAGGTAAGTGCTAGGAACTTAGTTTGCTTTTTACACTAACACCAGGTTTACGTAAATGCAGTAACTAAGCCTTTGGTGTGCTCTATCTCGTCTACTAAATCAACTTTATAAAGCTAAAATCAATTGCGATCTGTGCACCCTCTTCTATTTACATAATCAAGTACATTTGCCACATCACATCTTCTACTGAAGATCGTATTTAAACTTTTCATTCTTGTAGGGTTTAGAAGAATGTTACCGACGTGGAATGGTTCGAAGTATTGGATTTTCCAATTTCAACACCCACCAAATCCAAAGAGTATGGAATGCAGCACAGATCAAGCCTGTCATGCTTCAGGTGTGTTAACTAAAACTTACTTTAGTGTTTGTTTTTTATTATAATAAAACCAATAACTTAGGTTTTAAACACTTTTTTTAAATTTTAGGTTGAATCTCATCCCTATCTCAATCAAAGGAGGCTAATTGATTTTTGCAAGCAGAAAAACATGGCTGTTACTGCATTCAGTTGTTTAGGATCACCAGCTCGTGTCTTGTAAGTAAACTCTTCATCAATTTACTGATTTTAAGTACCATTGTTCTTGACCCCAAACCAAATCTTTACTCTTAATACAAAAAATTTTGGCGTTCCAACTCGGGAAATTAAATTTTATTAGCGAATTACCAGCCCTTTCTGGTCTTACTTCTTAATGATTAAACTCTTTTCAAACAAAATTTGCTGATCTACTGGTAACTCTTACTTTGCCATAAAAAGTTAAACCAAAATTGGTAATGTTTTCAGTGCTGCTGACCACGAGCCTATTGTAATGGAAGATAACGTTGTGAAAGCTATTTCTCGGCAAATCAACAGAACTCCAGCTCAGGTAGGCCTTGAACGTTTTAGAGTTTACTTAAAATTGCAATAATATTTAACTAAATGTGGAGGATTGGTGCTGGTCGTTGACAGAACTTTACAAGGCTAATCCCTTCACCTGCATCCTTAAAACTTGGTTTAAGTCATTATAGTGTACGGGACCTATCTCGAGTTCGCCGCAGAACGAACACAGATAATCGATTGTACGTTTTTGGTAGCAGAGTACCCTGTTGATATCCAAGATGGTTGCAAAAACAATGGTGGTGTCGATTAATGCCGCCCCCTCCAGGAAAACGTAGCCGCTCATAAAATGCTTGCAGGACTCAAGATACGCCGCGCACACAATAACTTTGTATATGTAGGTGGTCATTCCTGTGTTCGAATAACTCCCTATGTTGTTTGTTCGACTTTTCAGGTTTGCCTCAGGTATCAAATTGAGCGTGGAGTAATCGTAATTCCCAAGACTGTTACCAAAAACCGTCTGCAGTCTAATTTCAATGTAAGTAGCAGCCAGAAAACTGTAATTTTTATTTGAGCATACAGCATGTGCTAGGGGGAGATGGGTACACCGGATATCCTGGATTCATATTAGGGTAAAGATATTTATGCTGTCTTAAGTAAATGCATTAAGCCATTCTAAAGGATTCCGGAGGAGTCTCCGAAGTATACTGTCCAACTGTTTAATCAAGTTTGTTCCTGCCCTCTCTCCACGCCCCCCCCCCCCAAAAAAAAAGTTAGTTGACCAGAAAAGGTCAACTGAATAACTGAACTTATTGTTTAATAGGCCACCATGCATAAAATTATTGTAATAAAACAAAAAGTCGGAGCTAATTAGTTTTGCATAATCTCTACCAGAATTTACCAATTCTCCTTAAATTAACTAAATCTCTTGACCGCTACTCTCATGCCAGGAAGGGAACTGTATTAGCCAACCTTGTTATCACATAACATAAATTCTGCTGCAAGCTACATTTTTACGTAGACATTGGGCTAATTTCAGTAAGAGATGGCGAACCTCTAAAATCTAGCTGCAGAAAAAGCCTGACAGTCCTCACCCTACCTTGCAGTCAACAAATATGGTGACTGGCAACTATGCTGAGCTATGCCAGTGCTCTATCAATGAAAAATGTATTTTTAATGCTGTGTATGCTTAGCAATTTCCTATTTCTTTCTATTTTAACTTTTTGACTTTTCGTTAAACCCGAAGCAAGTCAAGGCAATTGACAAGGTGGATAAAAACCTAAGGCTGATCCATCAAAACTGGTAAGATGTGCAAGTAACCATGAATTTTAGATGACAGCTATTTTTTCATTTAAAATTTTCCTCCACCAGCATTTTCCCTCTCCACCAGCGTTAAGTCTAACCCATCCAAACCAAAACTGGTATAAGAGAAGCCGCCAAGTTTCCGAAAAGGGTCGGCCTTTGAAAGTAGTGATATCGTTCAACCAGGCAAAGGCCGCCAAGGTTAATTTAACCTATTAGCCAAGTTAATTGCACCGATTAAGAGTTCGAAAGTTAAATGAAAACTGGAAGAATGCTACTGGCGGTAGCAATCTTCATGTTTTCATTTAACGTCGAAAGTATTATTTGGTGCGATTGACTTGGCTAATAGGATAAACCTTGGTGGCCTTTCCCTGGTTGAATGATATCACTACTTTCAAAGGCCGACCCTTTTTGAAAACTAGGCCACTTCTCTTATACCAGTTTTGGTTTTTGAGTTAATAATACAACTTGATTCTAAAAAGGTTGGATCCTAATTTAACGAATCCGAAATTGCCTTGCCTTCACTGGTACAAACCTTGGTTATACTAACGAGTACTCCCAGGGTAGGGTTCCATCGGTGTGTTCAAAACTAATTTGTGGATGGAAGTTGGCAGGGCTGTAGTCAGCCCGCAGCAGCCGCAGTTGACAGTTAGAAGAGAACTTGAATGTGCTGTGGTCAGTTCTGTACTCTGAGTATTACTTTCTGCAATACAGTAGAAAAAATATTCTGGCCGAGGCCCTGGAGTAGTGCTTATTTGTGAATAAACTAGGTATAACATTGAGGAGCATTAATTAAAAAATATTCTGGCCATGGCCCTGGAGTAGTGCTTATTTGTGAAAAGACCAGGTATAACATTAAGGAGAATTAACTAACTACTCGCTTTATTTTTTGCAGGTTCAATGACCATCCCCATTATCCATTCAATGTTCCTTTCTAAAGGGGACGTGTAGAAGACAACTTCCAGATTAGGCAGAATTATTTGAGAATGACTTGGGCGTAAAGTCAGTAAAGGACTTTACTCCTGTGACTATTGTTTACATGTTATGGCAGCGTGATTATGGTGCACGTTTTTAAAACTATTATTGTACTCCCGATTGTGTAAGATTATGAATAAAAACTCTCAAATAACATTTGGAATATTCATTCCTTATTTTAAACGTGCAGCATCTTTGTGCTAAAGATTAGGTCAGGTCTTTCACAAACACTAGAATGGATGCACCACGCATTATGTAATCTAAACTTAATGTCTGGATCCCAAAAATCTTTCTAAACCATCTTATTTCTTTCGCAGCCTAAAACATTTCTGTATAAATCTTGTAAAGGGAATTCAAAGTGTTATATTCAGATGCCATTTAAAAAAAATGGCGTCTGTTCACTGACACATTAGTACCACTTTAGGTAGTTACTTCCGGTTATGTTTGGTATCGTTGGAAAGGAAATTTCAGGAGGAACAATAAAGGAATGGGGAATTCAGTATTTCAATAAATAACAGTGAAGTTGACTTTGGGCGCCGTTTTCAAAATGGCGTCTTTCCACCAATCATATTTTGGTAGACTTTTGATAAGCATTATATAGCGACTGTCTTCAAGGGCGAATGCCATTGGTTTCATCTTTGTACTAATTACTTGAAGGTAAAATCACAAATTGAGGCACTTAACGAGGCATTTTCATCAAAACGATCCCATGAAACCGTAAGCTGCTCCCAATTTCAAGATTGTGCTGGTTCTGACTCTGCCTGGTCACAGCAAAGACCAACAATAAGGAGAAAGAAAAGGTATAACGTCCTTCTCAACTGTTCTAAGGGCTCCCGCGCATTGGGCAGCTAGGTCGTGCAGCCAGAGGCCGTCATGTCAAAAAACACGGCGACGTGCCGCATGGCCACGTCCGTTTTTCATTGATAATTCCCGATCACGTGTTAAAAAATGAACACTGAGCAAGCATGGTCGCCCTGTGGTCGCCTGACTGACTGACTGACTGGCCGTGGCGGACAAGTGCGCGGTGCTACGTATACCGTAAGCATTCTCGTTGGCCGCAGTGACCTGGTCGCGCGGCTGGATCGCTTAGTGCGTGGGGGCCCTAAGCGTATTCGGAGAGGGCCAATTTTGCTAGGATGCAATCGAAATGTGCATTCCCGGGACCCTTCTCTTCCTGAGTGAGCAGGTGCGCCGTGAGGTTTACCGGGACTTTGGTCAATATATACACATATACGCAATCCGACCAAACCCCCCCCCCCAAAAAAAAAATTTCCTCTTAAATATTTTTCTAAATTTTTCGTTTAAAAAATACCAGTAATAAATAATGGTTTGTTGTGCTACCAATGAGGCATGCTATACAAGTTCCCTGTTGTAGGCGTAACCTTTTCTGGCAGATTTAGGCCCAGGGCCTGAGCATCCCTTAATCCGACTCGTATGTGTTGGTGCCGGCCAGGGCCCCTTTTAGCCTTGGAGGTATGTGCGCTACCGGCCAAATCCACGGTACCAGAAGGCTAAGCACAATTTTGGTAAAATAATTCAAATCTGGCATTTCTAGGATCTTTAACTAGCCACAATTGACATGAGCAAGAAACCTCAAGAGACCTTCTCATCCCCAAAATGTCAGGAGTGGCTTAGGTCTGGCTCGAACCATCTCTTCCACGCGTTCTGCTAATCGACGGGCTACTGTGGCCAAAAATTCATCACTCCTAATTAGCTTTTGCTATGGGCACGGTCCTGCTGGGTCCCCGGGTCTAGGGTAAAAAGCCTCCCTCCCCTCCACAAATTGCTACGACTAATATACAGTTACATGGAATTTTGAAGTCTATACTGAGAATCATCAGTGTATTTTCAGCCTATAATATTTAAAAACTGATATCACCTTATCTACCCCAAAACAAAACTTGTGCGGCTTACCGGAAAAGATGGGGCTTTACGGATTAAAAAAAACTTGTCCCATTCCAACACATGTTAAAGTTCCTACGTCGTTATGAAAACATTTTTGACTTTCAGCAAACTGGTTGCTATACGGCAGCAGTTACCTTTTGTTCAGTCCTCCCCGAAGACACCCGAATCCTGGAAGCAGGGGCCCCAAAATTCACAAGGCAGGGGGCCAAAAATGATCTAAATTTACGATTCTTTAATGTGTCTGTGTGTGAGGGGGGGGGGGTGAAGTTTTGTAATTTTTAAAAATTTTTTAAAAGGCTGTGGAAATTTTTAATAAATCGCATAATGCATTCAAACGTGATAATGGACGTAGGTAACTCGTAATTTTACATCCAAAAGTTATTATGGATTACAGTGTAGTGTTATAATGCAGAGAGTACCTTGCAGAGAGAAACCGAACGCCAAAACAGGATGCTCGTTTGCGACGCATCACGCGTCACTAAAAGCTTATAATACAAATGTAATGCTTTATTTTTATTTTGTATGCAGTAGTTTAAAAGCTTAAACGTTATTAACCTTGTTTATTTTGGTTGTCTGCATGAGTTATGCTTTCGTTTCCACTAGGGTAGTTTCGTTTTCAGTTTCGGTTAATGCCACCACTGTCTCTGGCTCCTCTTGCTCCGCCATCGCCATCTGTTGACACGTTTTCACAACTGTTTGCCCTCTGGAACGTCCAAGTCAGATAAAACTATTGGTCTGAACTTTTATGAACTTTTGTAGATTACAATGTCTATATTTTTTTTTTATTCATTGTTTAAAGCAATTTTGTAGGTGTCTCGTGTTTGGGGCGCATAGCAATAGGCTAAGGCCTCAATAAAATCACAGAATAGAATAGGTATTCCAGTCTTCAACAGGGTAGTTGAAGTCATGTGTTCAAACAAACTAACACATACAAATATTGTAGATGTATTTATTTATTGTTTAAAGCTTACAGCCGTAGATTTTGCAGTCGTCAACAGGGTAGTTGCAGGAACGTAGCGATGGGTGGGTGGGGGCGCCGTCCCCCCCCCCCCCCCCTCATTCTCCCAGTCGGCAAATTCGTGTAAAAATTAAACTGTCGTCGCACGTGCGCTTGTTATTATTTGTTAAGCGGGAGGAAACAGACGAGTCAGCATTTCACATTTAGTTATTTACTGTTTTCTCCATTCGGAAAATTCGTCAAAGATATTAAACTTTCTTTGCACGTAATGCATGTTATTATTTATTATGTGGGTAGCAAAAAATCGATGCGTTATTTCGCCATTGCTGATTGCCTCTTTTCCAGTCGGCAAATTCTTAAGTTCAGAGGATAAAATTTCGTACAGAAAAAAAGCGAGTCGTCTTGTCGCTTCGTTTCTTTTCTCCTTTCTGCATACTTTTAACTTTTCTATGAATCGTCACTTCGTAACTTACCTTGGCCAGGGATTCAGGCTCCCCCACGTGGTCTCGTATTGACACGTGCGCAATAAGGGAAATAAAGTGAAGGAACTATTTGTTTAATAATAATAATAATAACAATTTTGTCACGATAGCGACAGGTCTGGCAAAGGACCCTAGGATCACTAACAGCCAGCATCAATTAAAAATTAAAACAGAAGACAATCATAAATAATGATACAGATTGGTGAGGGGATTAGGTATTGGGACACGAATGCCTTACCACCAAGGTTAGACCTGCCAGGGACTCTATGGTCTCCGATGGCATCGCCAAACGTTTATTGTGAAGTGAAATGTTCGTCACCACCTTGGTGAGTACTTACTAGTTCATACGGCCATAGGCTGACTGAAATTAATTGTCCCTTCTCGAAAAAAAATTGTAATAATCAAAACTGTAATTGTAAGAAACCCGTTCCGTAAAAGAATTTAGTGCACACAAATTTCTGTTTAATGCAGCAAAGCGCGCATAACGAAATACGGTAAGCAAATTTAATTCGTTCAGTTTTATTGAGATATGCTTATAACTCACAGTAAAAAAAATGCGAGTTCTGAAATGTTGACACTGGACAAAAACTTAAATAGGAATAAAAAATGTCACTTTTTGGCAGACATTTTTGTTATCTAGCTTTTGGCCGAATCATAATATTTTTTAACGATTCCTTCGGATATTTGTAGCCTTTTCACCGAGTAATTTAAAAAATATATATTATTAAATTAACGTTAACTAACACTGAATAATTTAGGTTTGAAAAGTATATTGCTGCTTACTTTTCAAATGGCGGATGATTTAGCTGGCGTTTCCAAGTAACTGAGAATTGGTTTTAAATCACGGTGGCGAATGGCTACTAGCAAATCAAACTGCCAACTTAGTCTTCAATTTTGATTCTTTACTCAGTTTTTATGAAGTAAATTGATATCAGACTTCAACTGACGAAAACTTGGAAGGAAAGCTTAACAAGTTTTGTTCTGTAAAATTTTAGCTGACGTTTAGGCTATAACCATAGCAAGAACACACAGTTGGCCCTCAGAGGTACACGGCCATTTATGAGCACAGCGGATTTTTTTAGTCCTGTATTGGTTAGACGCTGGACTTGAGTTGGCGTCCTCTAGGTTGGGAGGCCGGGACTCTGACCACTGGGCTCTATTGCTCCGTTTCTTCAAGGTCCGTGTGACCCTTCACAAACCTCCATATGCGAGTTGTTGGGCTTTTAAAATCGTGCCATCTCCTTATAGGAGATAACTGGTATGGCATTTTCATCCCACACGTGTCTCATAACTACGATGCCTGTTAATCCATGGAGTTGACGGTCTAACACAGTAAATCAATTTTCAGTTTAGCCACTTACTGTACACCATTTTTGCCCAGTTCATTGGTATCACGAATTCAAACGACGAAAACTTACCTTGAATCCTTAAGAAGTTTTGTTTTGCACATATTTAGCTGACGTTTCTCCGTTAACTAATACAGCTCTTAAATTATGGAATTGATGAGGTAGCAACAGTAGGACTAATAAAACGGCAAACTCTATATTGGGATTTTTTTCACCCAAATTTTTACGAATTTTATGTCGTCATGTAGACTACGTCTTCTGGCTGTTCCCTGACGACAATCTCGGTTACTCCCCAACAGGAGGGTCAAAGCTTCCCCGATGGGGGGGTTCTGCAAATTCATTACGGTACTTGCAGTACGTTTTTCCGTTTGCAATGGCGCCCTTACATGGGGCTATTTGGGGCTGAATTCCCCCCCCCCCCAATTCTTTTTTTCTTTGCCTTTTCCTGTCTTTTTGGTAGACAGAATTACGAAGAAAATCCATAAAAACAAAAGCAAAAAAACTTTAAACAAAGGCATTTCAAAAGCTCTTCGAGGATCTGTAACACTGATTAGGAAAAGAAGACACGTCCCCAAAAAAGTCCAAAAAAAGAAAAAAGGTCTTCCAAAAAACTTGTTCATCTATATGCAGCTTTGGATGAAAATAGTCCTGTTATTGCATTACTATCAAATTCATGTCAATCATAACGATTCGTTTGTTACCATTTTGCCCAAACGAAACCTCCGCGTTCCTGGTGAAATTATACCTTCAGAGAAAAATACGGGACAGTGTTGATATTCCAGCTTACCCCATATCAATGCTGTGCGTTTATATGGGGCATCCGAGATTGTTTGGCTATTTACGTAGAAATAACTTAGCTTCTAATAAAATTTGCGGTAGAAGTCGGTAAATCTTGGATCATATCGTATTTTTTGGCCTTCGCCCCCAACCCCTATTTACTAAGGCTTCGCTACCCTCCTGGGTAATTAGATTCATGTGTTAAACAAACTAACACATACAAATATTGTAGATTATAATGTAGATTTGTTTATTTATTGTTTAAAGCTTAAAGTAGTAGATTTTGCAGTCTTCAACAGGGTAGTTGGGTTCATGTGTTCAAACAAACTAACACATACAAATTTTCTAGGTTATAATGTAGATTTATTTATTTATTGTTTGAAGCTTACAGCTGTAGATTTTGCACTTTTCGGCAGGAAAGTTGAAGTCATGTGTTCAAACAAACTAACACATACAAATATTGTAGATTATAATGTAGATTTATTTATTTAGTCTTTAAAGCTTACAGCAGTAGATTTCTTAATCTTGAACAGGCAACAAGATCAATAAACTCATTGCATCAAGAACATCTATCGTCTAAGCCTTTAATATGCTTTCCCATCGGCTGATGTATTCTGAAATAGTATGGCCCACGGAACGTTTCTTCTTAACGCATTCCATTTCGCAATCAATTACGGGGATATTCTTCATAACTGTCTCAGTACAAACCTAGCATAAAGAAGAAAAAAACATGAAATTAAGAAGCTTATGTAAGACTTCGCAGCAGTTTTTAAATTTTTTAATTCAACACGTGTGTACTTCGATATTTTTTTTGTCAATTTTACACTACTAAATGCCAAAGGCAGCTGAGACCCACTCCTTCGACGATTTTATGCAATTTAAAGATGGTTTTCAGGCTTTTAGTGACCCGTGTGTCTGTATACCTCGACATTTGTTTGTCTACCTAAATGCCAAAAGCTAAATGCTAAAAGCTAAATGCTAAATGCCAAAATGAGATCCATTTCACTGACGATTTTACGCAATTTTAAGATGTTTTCCCGTTTTTAGTGATTCGTGTATCAGTGTACCTCGCATTTTTTTCTATTTTACACTCTTAAATCTCAAAGGCTATAGTGAGATCTATTCCGTAGACGATTTTACGCCATTTGTACATATTTTTCACTTGTTTAAGGGGCCGTATACAGACAGATACACAGGTCACTAAAAAAGCGTGAAATATACAAAGATCCATTCTGTAGACGATTTTATGCAATATAAAGATGTTTTTCTCTTTTAAGTTACTTACCTGTGTACCTCGATTTTGTTTTGTCTATTTCGCATTCCTAAACGCCAAAGGGTACTGAGAGCCATTCCATAGACGATTTTACGTAATTTAAAGATGTTTTTACGTTTTTAGTGACCTGTGTACCTATGTGCCTCACTTTTTTGTCTTTTTGTACTTATAAACACTAAAGGATACTGAGATCAACACCATAGCGATTTAACGCAGTTTACACATTTTTAGTAGTCTGGCTGTGTGCCTCGATTTTATTTTCTATTTTACAATCCTAAACGCCAAGGGCTGCTTGAAGTGCATTCCGTAAATGATTTTACGCAATTTTAAGATGTTCCTCACGTTTTAGTGACCTGTGTTTCACTGCACCTCGAATTTTTTTGTGTATTTTACACTCGTAAACACCAAAGGCTACTGAGATCAACTCCGTAGACGATTTTATGTAGGCTAATATAAAGGTGTTTTTCACGTTTTTATTTAGCCTACCTGTAGGCCTATATCTGTGTACATCGATTTTTTTATTCACCTAAACGCAAAGGCTACTGCGATCCATTCAGACACGCAACCGTGAAAAAAAAATATTTCGTAAACAACACGCATTAGCTCCATTGTCGCGGCAACGTGAAGTCTCGACACCGTGTTGATGAATATTCCGACTGTCGAACCCAATTCTCTGTTAGCTGCTAATTACGAAATTAAAACGGTGCATAAAAATTAGGCCTAAAAGCTTACAATTAAGCCTAAAATCGAAAACTAGGCCCAACAGCTAACACATTTTTTAAAGTGGCAGAAGTTAACACAGGTTCCCTTGCGATGAGATAGTTGCTGCCCCCACATTTTGGAATGAGGTATCCATTCTTACCCTACCACACTTCTTACTACCTGTAAAAAGTCCGTTCATTGAGGTTCCAAAGTGAGCTGATTGTGTATCGAGCAGTAGCAATGACGCCTGATTCAATGCCGAATTTGTATCTAGAACCAGTCGTTGAGCTAGCTGCAAGGGACAGTGGTTACACGCAGAGCCAATGCTGTGAAGACGGATTTTTCTTGAAACTGATCGTGCTCTATCAACTACTGCTACGCGTTTCAGCAAGTGGAATGTTTTATTTTCCAATTTACAACCCCAATACATGTTTCCCACCTTAAGGGATTGGATGAAACAACGGTTTTTTTTAGGCCTAAGAAGCCCGCTTTCACAGCATCGGCTTAACTCCATTTTCAAGGAGTGTCACTTGCAGTTAGCTCTACGACCGGCTCCATACGCCAGTCTCGCAGCCAATATGGTGTTATTCTCTCTGCTCTATAGATTAGTCCACGGTTAAAATGAAGCAGGTGTGTGCAAATGACAGCATATTTCTGTCCGCCAATTCTCCCCACGTCCCGGCTTAATGGTCTTATATGTTTTTAACCAGTTTAATTTCCTCATATGTTTTGATGTCACTACGCAATTGTATATTTCCGTTCAGTGAAAGCCGACCCCTGGAATCGTTTTGTAACAATGCGCGAAATGACGCATTGTCACAAAGTATTGTGACAATACTTTGTGACAAACTTTGTGATGAGTTCGAAAAGTACGGCAAGGCAAAATTGCTGTTGAATTCACAATTTTCCTTTAAAGCAGCCACCATAACCTTTCATTGGCTCTAGAGAAAATTAGGCCGTTAATAACACATTTTAAGATTTGTAAAATTTCAGGCTTTTTTTAAATATAAATGCACCTACGATAATGCCAATCTAAGCACTAATGTATTTCGGCTTCACAGTAATACTGGGACTACTTTAAGTGGCTACAGACTTAAAAATGAGTCCGTGGAATGTATAACATTGACTGCAGCACAACTTAGTGTGTTTTTGATAATGACATCAGATAGTTAAATAAATAAAAAAGTAATTAAATAAGAAAATAAATAAATACTTACGAGCGGCAATCCGACCTTTATCACACAGGTGAAAAATGCTGTGCTCTGTGTAAATAGAAAGCGTAAAATATTAAGAAATTGATATATTAAGCAAATCTCTAAGGATAGACATCAGATGCATAACAGACAAGACACCAAAAGGGGCGAATTCCCCGATTTTGTAACAATCATGAAGCCAAGCTGGTAAAACATATACTTGAAACAGTTAGGTACTTCTGCTTAAATATGTACCCAAGCATCTAATCCTTTGCATAGAACATTCAGTGGCCCAAATAAGAACAATTCCCTACTTGGAATAGATTCCCAGCTGGGCTCAATTCCCTGCCTGGGAACAGTCAGGTGTTAACAAAAACTGGGCAGTCAGGACAGTCCAGTTTTTGTGATCTGTTGGACACAATAACTGGGCCAATCTCCTGTTTGTAACAGTCAGGTACACAATTAGGACTAATCCCCTGCTTGAAAATGTGGGTATCAAAACGGAAACCATCCCCCACTTGGAACACTCAGATACCAAAATAGGATGATATCCTCTGCTTGTAACAAACGATATCAGTCACCTACTTGGAACAGTCAGTTACCATAACAGCACCCCAGTCACCAGTATGGAACAGTCATCTTCCCCAACGGTTCAATCCCCTTGTTGGAACTCGGCAAACCATACAGGACTGGGTTCCCTTGCTGCCCCAGTCAGCTACCCCAACAGGAATAATCATCTGCTTGCACAGTAAGCTACCAAAACAGGACCAATTACCTGCTGGGAACAACCAGCTACCCAAACAGGAACAATCATCTGCTTGCACAGTAAACTACCGAAACACGGCCAATTAACTGCTGGGAACAATCAGCTACCCAAACAGAACCAATTACCTGCTGGGAACAGTCAGCTACCCAAACTGAACAATTACCTGCTTGGAACACTCAGCTACCCAAACAGTATCAATCACCTGTAGGGAACAGTCAGCTACCCGAACAGGGCCAATTACTTGCTAGAAACAGTCAGCTACCCAAACAGTACCAATCACCTGCAGGGAACAGTCAGTTACCCAAACAGGACCAATTACCAGCTGGGAACAGTCAGCTACCCAAACTGAACAATCACCTACTTGGAACACTCAGCTACCCAAACAGGGTCAATTACCTGCAGGCAACAGTCAGCTACCCAAACAGGGCCAATTACCTCCTAGAAACAGTTAGCTACCCAAACAGGAGCAATTACCTGCTGGGAACAGTCAACTACCCAAACTGAATAATCACCTACTTGGAACACTCAGCTACCCAAACAATACCAATCACCTGCAGGGAACAGTCAGCTACCCAAACAGGACCAATTATCTGCCTGGAACAGTCAGCTACCCAACAGGAACAATCA
>JAHWFP010186538.1:4914-22465 GCA_023313725.1 Lithobius niger | reverse complement strand
CACATATTTGACTATAAAAGTGTAAAAATACACATATTTGACTATAACAGTGTATAAATACACATATTTGACTATAAAAGTGTACAAATACACATATTTGACTAACAAAAGTGTAAAATTACACAAATTGACCAAAAAAAAAATGTGTTATGTATGTACATGTATAATTTGGATATAACGAACTGCAAAAAAATCATTCACGAGAAACAAGGTAGTAAAGTAAACCATCTTTTGTTTTCCCATCCCACTTCCATGACTTGTATTCGAGACGATGAAATATATTAATCCTTCTCGGAATCATTGGCAGCCCCTTTAATTGTATGCTGACTCACCAAGCATTTAAAGTAAAAGTGACGCTGTAACGATTTTTTTTTAAACTAATGGAAAAAAATTAAACAAGTAATAGAGAAATTACTTAAACAAACTTGATATTTCGTTTTGCTGCAGCGTAAACATTATCCCAATCCGTATAGATAAACTTACATTACACCGAATTGTAAAAAAAAAAAAAATGGCGGGGTGGAGATGGGAGGGGGCGTTGGGGAGAAAGATATTCATTATCACATCAGTAAAATTCCTGATTGAGCAAGAAAACTGGTAACCTATATCTTTTGACATTCCTTAGTAGCCCTACATTCGACCCAGTGACCATTTGGCTTGGAGCCGTATTTCACCACCCGACTGTCCTCGCTCACTTTGATCGAATTTCGCGGCGATCCCTTGCAAAGCTCGTGCTGAGTGTTGCGATTTCTTTCTTTCTTTCGCGTGGTGGTGCGCGGCTTCTTGGCTGCAATGAAGGCTAAAAGAAAATTAGCTGCCCCAGGCTTTGTGAGACTTTCCCGCAATACTATTAGGAATTGGCAGAAACCGAACTTGTGTGGAGCTTTGTCGCATTCTACTTTCAGCCAGCCTTGAAACGTTAAGAAAGATTTCATTAAATGAAAAGGTAATTAGACGATTGGAAAGAGCTTGAAAATAGTTTCCTCCTTTCTAACAGGTTGTTCAGTCCATGGGTTAGCTTGGTACACCATGTAGAAAACTTGGTGGTAGCCATTTTTATTCTGGTTTCACTATCTGTATTGGCTGAAACTTCGCGGGTTCTTTACTCAAGTGGGTTTTGTTTATGACCTGTTCAACACGTTTTAAATGCTCCGGTCATTTACCTATCGTCTTTCATGCATGTCATTTCGTTCATCCCCAAAGGTGGCATTCTCAGATTATTATTATTATTTTTTAATTCTCGTATACGTTCTGCGTAAGTTTTGTTTCGAGAAAATAACGTTAGTTGTTGCTACGAATGGATTCTATTTTTTCCCCCATAAATCCCATATTTTAAATTTCAAATATTATTAGGAAGAGCGTGATATTATCCAGAAAAGTTGGTTCAAGGATTCTCTGATATCTGACACCCTATGCCGATTACTTTTTTTTTCCACTTCCTTCATTTCTATTTGGTTATAGCATTTTTTCCCTTTTCTCTTTTTATAATTTCTCTGTTCTTTCCCCCTCCCTGGTTGTCTGTTCTTGCGTCTGTGGCTTATTTTTCTGTTTTATCTTTTTTTTTTTGTTCTTCTATCTTTAGAAAAATGATATTGCATCGCCGTCGACTTTTGTGTGGCTAGAATTCCGTGTCATCTGAGAAAATGCATTTAGTGTCTAGAAAATACGCTCGACGAGAAGAAACACCCGTGGTGTTTGTTGTTAGCTTTTTCTTCGTTCTGTGGGTGTGCGGGTGTGCAGCCGAGAAAAGAAAGGGCGTTTGGGCGGGGTAATTCACTTTGCTTGCGCTCCTGCTGAAACATTGTATACATCAACCTCATTTATACGAAGGAAAATAGTAGAGATGGAAGGGCGAAACGTGCGCAGTAGAAAAAAAAATCCTTAATTTTTTTTGGGTGCTGTTGCAGCTCTCAGCCCGAATTTAATCCACTCTCTTTTCAAGCTTCTTTTTTTTGGGGAGGTAAAGAAAAAGCGGGGCAGGGGGGAATTAGTGCGTGGAACCAAGAGCAAGTGCCACTATTGATCGGGGGGTGGGGAGGGGCCTTTACTTCTGATAAATTTATTTCGGTTACTTTACCCCTCAGGTTTTTGGTTTTAACAAATACTGCAACGGACATTTGTTAAAAACTTATGAATGTGGAGACTTGGAACGAGTGGCATAGGGAACGTTTCAAGGTAAAGGTGTGCTTGATCGTAAGGCGTGATGTGCGTATTACGTTTCGGCATCACAGGACGCAGGTTCGGAATGGCCATACTGCCATTATGCAATGGCACAGGCGGCCTTTGGTTGTCGCACTTTTGGCGTCCCATGGGTAGCCTACTGTTTTACCACTCCCTGGAAGAAAAATAATGATGCTTTTCCGCTGGTGAGCTTGCCTTTCAAGCACAAATCCCGTTCTCTCTCTTTCTCCCCCCCCCCCCTTACTTGCATTTTGGTGAATTCAGGGTTTAATCCAAGGCCACGCGGCCTGTCCTTCGGAGATGTTGTCCAGTGGTTCAAGGATGCTCTAGTCAGGGCTACTAGCGGAGTGGCATACTTCAGGAAGGGTTGTAGCTGGTTAGGGGACTAGATCCCACAGTGAGGCTGAAGGAGGCTGCACGGCCTTTAAGTACCCAGACCTGCAGCCAGCACCCGCCACAGGTGGTGCAAGGTGCTTCCTGTAGTATATCCTGATATCCTATGAGCCATCTCTGCTAGCAGCTACCCCCCAATGGCAGGCAAGATCAGAGCCACCCTGACCACTGATCTCCAATGGGACTGGACCATACATCAGATTACATAGCATAACTGGAATACATAAATATTGATACAGATTACATAATATGGAGCCATAGCATCAAGGTAAAGAGGCCTACTAAGGCCTTAGGTTAAAGTATAAGAGGAAGCTGTGGAAACCGTCGTTGCACCATCCAAGAAAGAAATTCATAAAAAAGTCATTCTTGAAATATATGTCTGTTGAAGAAGGCAATTCGAAGCCAGCAGAATATCAAAATAAGCAAAGGCTCCTGGAGCTTTGCGCTGGACAATGCTTGAGGAGCTTAGAACGCTTCCAGACCGATCAGACATGGGTTCCTGGTAAAACGCATGGCGCCCCTCTCTCATCATTTCTCTAGGTGGCACAGGCGCCATATGCTACCCAGTCCGATCCTAGCAGGGCGGGCAAGGTCAAAAAGGGCAAGGTATGCAATGAGAGAGGATACGGTGGGTATTGTGCACCTTCGCACACCCATGGCTACGCCATTGCCGGGAATGGATGAGTCTGGGTCAACGAACCATCATCTGCAAACGATTTATACATGTTAATACCTGGTTAGATTTATGTAGTTTTGTTCTTGTTCGCTGATTTTAGGTTTTTTTTGGGGGGGGGGGGGGAGGATGGGGATTAAGCCCTACACTTTGCGTTGTAGCGGTTTTGGCTGATATTTGTTAATGAACTTACGTTAAGAGAAGCATTAACCATGAAGCCAGGGTCGGATTAGAATGGGTCGAGCCTGCCCGGGAATGTACTGCATGGGTGTTTCGGGGCGAGGGAGGAGGGAAGGGGTGGGGGGGACTGGGGAAGCGCTGCAAGGTCGAGTATTTTTAAGATATCTGCGGGAATTTGAAATGTTTTCCTGCAACTTACACATGCAACTTTCACAGGAATTCATTTTAAATTTTTTTTAAATTTGAAACTATGGTCTCCTGTAGTTGAGGGATCCTAGGGGAGCCCGCTAAGCTAGCGCATTCTAAAGAAATGAGCGTGAATTTGAAACGTTTAACCGTAATTTAGAGATGCAACTTTCATACTTAGAGATGCAACTTTTATACGAATTCATTTCAAATTTTAAAATGTACTTTGAAGCCTCCTTAGTTGTGGGGGGGGGGGGGACTCCGAGGAGGAGCCCTGTAAGCTAGAGTATTTTAAAGAAATCAGCGTGAATTTGAAACGTTTTCCTGTGACTTAGATATGCAATTCTCATACAATTTCTTTCCGAATTTTTCAATTTATATTTTTATTTGGGCCTCCTATGGTGGGGGCTTCCCCGGGGATTCCGGGTTCCCTGGCGGCCCCATCCGATATTACATAAAACCCAACAATAATGGGTGAAACCAGCGAGGAAAGACTTTCAAATGAGTAATAAACGAACATCGCAGTGGAATTATTGTGTTCCTCCTTTATTATTAATATTTATTAATAATTTTGTTTCTTTCATACTGCTGTTGGTATTGCGTTTTGTACATAAAAAATAGCATCCTGTAAATTTTAATCATAAGAGCAAGCCAGTCAGTAAGGTGTACAAATATTAAAGTTTACACTTTACAGGCAACGTTTTGAAGTGAATTTTTAAGTGTAAAAAGGCCTTTTTGCGTGTGTACCTCTGTGGGCTTACTGCTATATCTAATTTTATTTCTGGAAGCCTGCCAAAAGGTAAGCAATTTAATAATTCAAATTAAAAGTATAAATACAAAAGCAGCTTTTGGGTATCAAATTTTGTGAGGGTTGGGGTGGGGGGGTTCATTTTTGGTTTTGTGAGGAGCACAGTCTGAGGTAGTTTCGAAACTGTTCTTGGTTGCGTCAAAACCTCACCCTTAAAAATATTGTTTTAAAACCTTAAATATTTAAACTCGTGTTCGACCTTTTAGCAGCGAAGTTTTAAAATAGAATGCGGGCGCATTTACGTAACGATCTTGTAATGCAGTTTCGCAGCTAGAAGCTTCTAACTGAGAATCCAGTGCCGGAGAAAGTGTTGTTACTATGGTTACAACAATTTGTGGATAGCTACTACGGCATCGTTTATTTACATGCGTGCAGTCGTATCATTCCGTTAGAGTACAATAACGAAGTCTTCCCCCAGAAACAATTTTCCCATATGTTTCTCGGCTGTCATTAGCGACGGTTTCGCTGCGAGTCGGCACAGCTAGAACATGCACCGTGTTGAAATTCCAGATTTTAGCTGCTAAAAATGCTAAATAATCCTGAAGATTTTGGCTGAGTTTTCGCATATTTAATGTCGTAGGCCTAACATCTCAGTTTATTTTTGTCTTTTTTTTATTTTACGTTTACGGTGCATCCGTTTCCAAACCAAGACATTTAAATTCGACGAAAAAATAAAATTCTCGGGAGTGTTGAAGTCAAGTTTAATTTAGCTTATTTTTCAGTTCAAAGTAAGGCAAGAAAAAAGAAACCGGAACCTAATTCTCAAAACTTTTCTATTTAATTTGGTGGTAGTACACGTTGGGAAGTTACTAAGGACGTGGTTCAGTACGCTGAAATGGTGGGGCGGGGGGATTTTTATCGCGACTTTCGTTTAAGTCTGGTTCGTAGCCTAATGGACTTGCAGATAATGGAACAAAAGAACGACGAATAATCTGGCTTTGAAACCACGCGTTTTGCATAAATATGAAGTGCACGGAATCTAGGCAGGATTTTTTTTCTTGCTTTAAATTTTTTCTTACTTTTTTTTCTTACTTTTTTCCTACTTGGAAGATGAGCTTTAAAGTTTTCTTTTTTCCTACTTTCTCTTTTCTTTCTTTGTCGCAAATAGCACAGCTTAGACGAAGGCTTAAGACACCCCCACACCACACTCGTTATGAAAGAAGTCGGGGCTTATTGTTTCCTTACATTCGTTTACATCTGATATTGAACAGTGAAAGTGGAAAGGAAGGGACAATTCATAACTTAGGAAGTAATCGATACTGACTAACAACGGTAGTGAATTGAATTGAATTTGTATTTATTTATATCACATTTGTGATCAGTTTCCCTATATGGGAATTTGATCAGACATATAACTGTAAATATATATTTCGATAAACAAAAAAAAAATAACAAACACTGCAGTAACAGTGAAAATAGTAACAACGAACATAAGTAAAACAAGGTTGTAGTTGAAGAGTTATGGTATTACGAGTTGAAGAGTTGTGACATAAGAAAACAGAGGATATCAAAGTTCACACATAACAGACGAAACCATTTTCAAGGCTTTTTCAAGGCTAGTGTACTACCAATTTCAAGGCTGTCGGCACAGTTGGTGCTTAAAATTACCTTTTAAATTCCAGTAATTTGTCAGATGTTATCGTTGGCACCATTACGCACTTGGTTTGCAGTAGGAAGATTAACCGTATAATAAACAATGAAAACATTGCATCCTCCATCCCTCCCAGCGATAAACAAGGAGAAAGGAGAAATACACCAACTAACAGTCCGTGGAACAGCTCTTGCTAAACTGCCCATTCTGGTCTAAATTGCTTGCAGTGCACGGCACCTCTCTTTCTAGTCCAATACGAACGGTGCATCGTTCACACAAGAAATAGGTTCGGCTGAGAAACTATTTTATTTTTTGTTTAATTTTTTTTCTATTTATTTATTTAATTTTACACCTAATATTACTATTATGTCATTAACCTCATTCCAAATAAAGTACACTCCTAAAGTCAAGGCCATTTCAAAAGGCTCCGACAACAAATATTCCAATTTTTCAAGGTTTTTCAAGCCTTAAATTTTCGGCTTTCAAGTGTAAGGCTTTTCAAGGAATTCAAGGCCTTGTACAAACCCTGGATATTGGTTACATTTGTTTGGAAGCCAGTATCATCTATGGTGTAACCCGAAAGAAGAAAACGTTCGCGTAATCTAATGTGCCAACGTATGACGCAGGACAGCGCCCACCTTGGCGGATTTTATTCTTTAAAATGCATCCACTTATTTTCACTTGTTGATAGCTTAGTCAGCAATGTTGATGTAACAGATCTAAGGGTTTGAGTCAGGTTTTAGCTTAGGCAACGGTCAAATTTGTAGTTCAGTACATTGTCTGCAAATTGAAGAACGCTAGATTACACAGAATCACTTAGCGAATTCTTTATACTGAGCTGGTTAGCGTTCTTCCCTCCTTGTTTTTGATCTATTCTTGTTATTAGATAAATAAAAACATGGAGAAACTTATGGCAACTTTCAAGAGAACGAAGGTGCTATCGGTTTCGAGGATACCTTTCGGTTGGGGAAGCGGGTTGGGTAGAATGGGGCGAAGGAAGGTGGATGGTTGTTGTGAGAGAACGGGTGGCGGGGGTTAGGGGTGGTGGAGGGTGTTGCAGCTGCACCAGCTGTAGCCTGCCCGACTCTTAATAAGTTTCACGCGACTCCAAAGGCGATAACAGCGGGACACACAAAGCGCAATATTGCAGGTGTGCTGTTGCCTGGTTGGTTTCGAAGCAAGTACGAACGTGGGTTTTTGCATAAACCTCTAAGGTCTGGTGTGTATGTGTGCGTACCTTGTGAGCCTGGATTTGGTAAAAGAAGAAATTTGCGTTTGTGTTTCCGTGAAGAAAGAAAGTACAGCTGTTACATTCGAGATATTTCCATCTGCTAGTCTTGAGAGCAGAAAATGCTAGAGTTGTCTGTATGCTCACGGACAACACTACTACAGTTCGGCGAGAGACACGCAAATATTGGTGAATTCTGTTGACGACAGCCTAAATTTGTAACGTATATAACATGTGGTTTTACGTGAATGCATATAGTGTATATATATATATATATATATATATGTGAAATTGCAGAATAGACATTAATGTACGATTGACCTAAATATCACTCCTCCCCGATCAGGGTTGTTACGATTATAATCAAGTGATTATAATCATTGATTATAATCACGTTTATAATCACTTGATTAAAATTTCTATTATAATCAGGTGCAATAAGTTACTGTGGTATGCATCTTAACATTGAAATTTACATGTGGTGATCACGTTTTAAAATTGTTAATACTTACAGAGATCGATAGGTAGTTCATTTTTGCAGTAGCAACTACCAAGCAAGAAATATATCAAACTCTAGCAACTTTCACTATGTCATAATTATTGTTGTAATCTTACATGTTATTAAAATCTGATTTTAATCCAAAATAATTTTGATTATAATCAAAATAATCCGATTAATTCGATTATTTTAAAATAATCATGATTATTTCCAACCCTGCTCCTGATGTTGATGTCCTAATCGAAGAAACACAATGGAGCCAATATTGAGAACTGCTAAAATGACATGTGAGCAGCAAAGAAATTTCTGTTTCTTCGTTTAATACTAATATTTTCAGCTAATTTAGTTATACTTAACCTCGTTTCATGGCCGAGTTAATCCTAACAATTATTGTTATAATGTTTAACTTAAATATGGTAAATAATTGAACGATGCACTTTGTAAATTTAGAGATAAATACATAGTTTAAACTGGAACTGGATTACGAGAGAAGACTGGCAAAATAAATTAAACATTTGCATGCGCGCGCACTCACACCTTGCATATGAAAAAAAAAGTACTGCCAATTCACCCGTTCCAAGTTAGGCAACAAACATCACAGTTATGAATGCGATTGCCGAGGACATAGCCATAGCCATAGAAAGGTACAGGGATTACAAACAAAAACGTCAAGTGTGCCATAAAAAAAGGTTATATGAGTGAAGTTTCACTTTATTTGTTAAAATGTACATGGATATAAATTGATGATTTTTAATTGAAATAAGCAAATGTACAATTGATAAAATTGCATCTGTTTTAAACGTTGTTGTGCGTTAACAATAATTTAATTGGTAAATCACAACAGCACATTTGTACATTTGCTTATTTCAATTAAAAATCATCAATTTTTATCCGTGTTCATTTTAACAAGTGAAACTTCAATTATATAACATTTTTTTTACGGCACATTTGACGTTTTTGTTGGTAATATAGTACATACGTCACTTCAATACCATGGACTTATGTACTATGGCACGTGATAGTGTAAGTCCATGTATAAACTAACTCAACGACACTTCTCCGATACCACCGCACGAGCCCTCGATTTTTTTTTATTTATCAGCCACTTCCAGTTCTTTATTAATTTATGCGTATCACTCATTAAAATTATTTGAAATTGTCAAAATACCGGAAATCTATTTGCACCGTTAGTTAATTGGTTGAAAAGAGCCAATGTCATTTTACATCTAAAAAAAAATGAACGTAGATTTAAGTAAGTTTAGATAAGAGTTTCTTCGTGGATGCGGCGAAAAAGTTATGGTGGTTGGGTGGCGAAATCATTTATCATAGTCAAATTGCCATAAATAATTCATCGGTTGGAAGAAGGAAAAAAAACCGGATCAATTTTTGATGGGATTTTGGAAAGTCTGTATCAGCACTCTAGTTTCTTTTTATCATCTGGTTGATTTTATTTTTTATTTTAACTTTTTTTGTCATAAGTTTTCTGATCTTCTAGCGCTCCTCAATTTATGCTGTCGTGGCTAGAAAAGTTGTTACGCTATAGAAAAAAAGACGATAGGTCTATTTTTTATTTTTCTTCGTCAGTTTTGTGATGTAGAAAGTGTGGACGAGCATTCGTTAGAACGGCAATATAAATTGAATGGCTCGAAAAATAAAATCTGCCTTCCCTTCCCCGTGATAGGCTACTAAAAATCAATTTGCGATCGAATCTAATTACGCACCGCCGTTTTCACGGGTTTATAAATCTAAAAAAGTATTTTACAACTCTACCCTCCACCCTCCACGTTTTTCTCTGATGTAAAAGTAAAAGTAAAAAGAGCCTGTCAATCGATACGGATTGTATATTTTACAATAAAAGAGAACGGTGGCTTAAACAAACAGTGTATTATAGAGCAACGTCATGTGACGTCATTTTGACTACGAGATACAATTTGGTGCACTAGATAAAAATGTAAGGGAAAAAACGGCATTTCAAGTCAAGACAGTGCTTTGAGAGCGGATTTCTTAGGCTTAAAAGAACGTTGTTTTCTCCAACAACAATAATCATGCGTTATAGGTTTAAGAAATTCAGTTTAATAACATTGGCTTCAGTAAGACGACTTTCCTTTTTCCCACCAGTGCACCTTGCAGCTAACCCAGTTACTGGCTCCACCATAGAGTTATACACAATAATACTACGTCGTGTCACTACCCTATACTACGGCCGCCACTGTTACATGTTGACATACAGGAGAGGAGCTTGAGATGATTTCTGGGGAGGGGAAGGGCCGTTTCCCCGGGATGGGGGGGGGGGTGTATTTCACCTACATTATTGATCCTCCCTCCTCCCCTCCCGCACTTCATCCCTCCTTCCCCTTCCCTCACTTTTTTTATTCGCTCCTTCCCTAGCTCCTTCCTCCTGTCTTCATTCCTTTTTAGTTTTGTACTGAATCCTGTAAATACAAGCTATTTAGGCGATAGCATGTCGACTTTCTGCCCGGGAGATCCGGGTTCCATTTTGAACTGCTAGATGGGCGCCATCTAGTTACAATGATATCATTAACCTTTGCCGCTTGCTCCCTGGTGTACGTGGACGCACCAAGTTTACATTCAGTAATTAAGGAGGCACGTAGCTTGTTTGTTGTGTAAAAATAAATTACTTTGCGCATTCCTTCGCTTGTTGAAATCAAGTGCAACATAGAACTAAATAATAGTAGACGGCGCTAGATGCTGCAACCTGTCATTCGGTGAACAGGCTCCTTTAACCTAACTACAACAGTGTCAGAATAGCAATAGTCAATTAGTCACCGTTTATGAGGTGCTAAGTAGCGAGTTCCGGTTTTCAGTGGCGCTTGCTATAATAAGGTTTACCGATCTTATTGCCTACCTTTATTCCTTGATAGTACGAAAACGATAGCGACAACAGTTAGCGATACCTAGTTGTCATGCCGTCCACATTACTCCAATTTTACAGAAGTGTGAAATGGAGGTGGAGGGAAACGGGCGATACGGAGAAGTCGTCCAGTTTAGGCCTCATGATTTACCGACGATCGTGGCCGCATTGGCACTGATTACTCGAGATTTATTCGGCCCAAGTTGACAACAGGACTAGGCCCCACCATTCGAAGCCATTGCTAATGAAATGATTTAGCGGAGTTGAGCTATAATGATGGCAGGCAGCGGACTTAGGCGCGCAAATGATGCCATTTAGTCATGCTGTCAGAACGACTACGGAACGGAGATTAAGCGATCTGCTTTTGTTTAATCGCCAAATGCAGGCATAAATTATTTTCGTTGACTTGCATCGCCGAGCCATTGTGGCAGTAGGATTGGATTCAATTCAGACCAATCACTTGGAAAGTTGGAAGATGGAAGATGTATCCGGCGTGACAAGTAGTTAAAGGTCTGGAAGCTGACGGAATGGTATTATTTCCTCGTCGAGCCGGCCGATCAACGCATCAATCCACAATTCCTGTCGTAAGCTATGTAGGCTTAGGTCCTGACAGTCCCATTCTTGATTCTATTCTAGGACAACTGGATTAAAAATCGAAAGCCAAGAATGAGATCTGTGAAAATCGCGGTGTGTAATTTTCGAATGAAAGGAAAAAAGATAACAGCGAAAATCACACACTAGAAATAAAGTAGTACAGTAAGCCACCTTTATGCATTTACGGCTCATTGGAGTGGCATGACCTGGATTCGAAGTGGCAACCAAATTCGTCCCCAGATCACTGACACAGCGCCTTATTGCTAGGGGGGGGGGGGGGGGGGGGAGGCTTAATGGCGCGTCGACAGCATGGTCATTAGTAAGGCTGTACCGGTCAGCATTTTTTCGGCCGAACAGATTCCGATCTGATCAGCTACAAATTGATTGGTGTACCGATCCGATTTAACCGAACCGATCGCTACAGATTTTTAACAATTTTTTTTTCTGGCTTACACAAACTTGTAGGCTAACAAATTTGCAGGCTAATGAAAACATTGGAAAACATTTTTTTTACCCAAATAAAAGTAAAAATTTGTCCGTTATTAACTTTATCCTACAAAATGTAAAACATGTAGGCCTAGCCTAAATTAAAACAAAAGGTAACAAACATGTGGAGAAACAAAATTTATTTATTGTCAAGGGCCTAGCAAAAATCGAAAATCTGCAGGTTTTTCTTCGCCAAACAGATTTTTGCCGATCAGCCCGAAATCTGCCAAAATCTGTTCGGCTAAATCTGTTCGGTACAGCCTTAGTCATTAGCGCCAACCTCAGTCACAGTGCAGTGGTCCGGGTTGCCACTGCACCACACAATACAGAGATATTATGCAAACCCCGTAATTGCTATGGCAACTCCTCCACTGGCATAGAGATGACTCCTTGAATAAGTTATTAAGGTCGTAGCAGTGACTAGGGTTCAATTCGACCGAGAATGCTCGCTGCCATAGGCAATGAAGAAGGAATACAAATAAATACAAAGGCTCGGAGAACTATTAAAAAAGGATGCACAAAGAGCTGTTAATTATATACGTAAATGAAAGAGAAAACAAGCCAAACATCGAAAATCGTACACTAGAAATCACGTAGTACAGTAAGCCACCTTTATGCACTTATAACTAAATACAGATGCAAACCTATTTACGTTGCCTTTTGGACTTATATATCAGACTTATATGTTACTTGTGAGCCTTTGGCTTTCCCGTCTTTATGCACTTATGTTTCGTCGGAGTGGCATGACCCGGATTCGAAGTATACTATACTACACCCGGATTCGAACTGGCAACCCAACTTATCCCCAAGCGGTATGTCAGTGATCTGGGGACGAATTGAGTTGCCAGTTCGAATACGGGTCATGCCACTCCGACGAAACGTAAGTGCATAAAGGTGGCTTACTGTACTACGTTATTTCTAGTGTATGATTTTCGCTGTTTGGTTGGATTCCTCTTTCCTTCACACAATTTACAGCGATTTGCATATATTTCTAAAATTGTCGATTGATAATTGCTCAACGACCAGTCAGTAAATGGTAGTTCATATCCACTAACGCCTTATGTACAATGAAAATACGAGACGAGGCTTTATTGGATATTATTTTCACCGTGCAACACGTACTACCAAACTACGTACGTTCACAAATCACTTCACAGTTGACTTGCAGCAGTAAAACAAACAAGTTGTGGTTCTCGGTGAACCTTGCACTGAATTTACTCGAAGTCAGTGAAATGTCTACTAAAATAAAAAAATATATCGAAAACTAATGATAAACTTTTAAAATTATTTTCGTTGACTTTCACTGCCGAGTTAATTTGTGGAGAGTTTTCACCAAGTTAAAGTTCCTTTGTCATTAGATTTACTGCTGACGGTTAAATTTGATTTTATCATTTATTGATGCCAAATCATTTAAGATTATGATAAAAAGCATCGGCCCCAAGACCGACCCCCTGTGGTACTCCGTTACTTCGCTTCGCTCAATCTGCTAGCGTCGTTCCGCGCTTCATATAGTTTAGTACATTTCCAGAGCATCTCATGCGCATGTTATTTAGAGTATGTTTTGTTTCGAACGTTTATTCGTCGTAGTTTTCAGCAGTAGCATTGTTAGTCGTTAAACTATTTTGACTTCACCTGCTTTGAGATGTATGTCATGTTGCTGTTAGTTTTTTTGATACAAAATATGTAGTCGGTTTAATGTTTTTATTTTTATCTTTTATTTTAGGATCAAGTTTATTTTGGAAGGTCAAAGTTTGTTGAGGCAAACTTTCTTTCTGTTAGTTCACCTTATCGAACTTTGACGTCATGGGCTGTTTTCAGATCATTTTTTCGCGAATTTGGGGATCAAAAAACAGTTACAGCAATGAAAATCGGCCTAACAGAAGCGTAATTTAATTACCGTTCTTTTGGCGGCTCCCGTTTTGCCACGTACACACACGTTTTTGTCAAATTACGCCATTTTAACGACACCTAAAACGTTTTACGTTTACGTTTTTAAAACTCAATAACTTGAGTTGAGTTTATTATTAATATTTAGAAGCATGTACAAGGACAATCATAATTGTGTACGCGGTTTATCTTGAGTCCTGCAGGTATTTTATGAGCGGCTACGTTTTCCTGGAGGGGACGGCATTAATCGACGGCCGCCATTGTTTTTGTAACCATCTCGGATATCAACAAGGCACTCTGCTACCAAAAACATACAATTGATTATCTGTGTCGTTCTGGGGCGAACTCAAGATAGGCTGCGGACACTATAAGTGACAAACCCACACACCACAAGAGCAGATGCCCGCCGTGTGGATTGGGGCCGCACAAACATATAAATCAAACAAACACAAAGGAAAGATATTTCCTAAACGTAACGTAAGGTGTTTTACAATTTTTATAATTCTCTGAGGAAGGTACTGCTTTAAAAAAAATACTGGGTACCGAAATATTACTGTTTTTTACTCTGTCTGTGCGTCTGGCTTGGTGTCTTTCTATGTTAGCACTACTATTTGACCTTCCGAAAATCCCTCAAGTCTGCCCTCAGCCCATCTCTGTGCATTCGGGAAGACAAGTGCTCCAGAAATACGCTTGTTCTAACGGCGATTGTAGCATGCCAAAGAATATAGGCATTTCCTAGGAAAATTGTCCCTCTCCTTCCCGATGTAACATTGTTAGCTAAAAAGGACGTTAATTTGACCATTTCCCTCTTTTTACTTAACGATTGAAGACCACTAATACACAAATTTGACCAATACGCCAACCTTATGGGTCTCTACGTTTCTTTTATTACGTAAATATACAACCGTAAAGGATCTTTTAACTCAATCATTCTACCTCTGTCTAATTTAAGCAATTACGTTCTTTTTTTCTGTTTGAAGCGTTATACAAAAGCTAACCTGTCATTTAAAAAACTGCCTAAATTTGAAAACTTTAACCGTATTTCTTTTAAATTTTGTGCTTCCTCTTCATTGCTTTGCCCACACACCCACACACGCACATTAAGTCATTATTTTTCTTATTCGTGTCATTTTTTTTTTTTTTTAATTCCGCTTATTTTTATTTTATTTTACTTTCTGGGTAGCATAATAGCGCCTTTGGCTTCTTTCACGCATCTCCTACTTCTTTACTGATCTTTCCTAATGGCGGAATGATGAGCTAGCGAGCGAAACGACGAGAAACGAGGAAAAAAAATTAGGGAACATTTTCCGCCGGCAAGATGTAATCTTATCCTTAATTGGTATTTCCAGAATATTCCACGAAGCCTAGGATGACTTCGAATGCAAAAAGGCTGCTGTAATGACGTAGTGCTTCGTTCATGACATCACTCATGTTTATTCCTCTGTATAAAGAATGCTATGTGGAACCATGGAACCTAGTGCTTAGTTAACCTAACGTATAACCATATTTTCTTCTCGTGAACAAAAGTGAGTAATTTTTGACTGACGCGATGTATACATAAAGCATACATAAAGCAGTTATTGAAATACAGTCGGTGAGAAAGGGGCTCGCGTCGTGGGCTATTGTCTAGTGACGTCACGTTCCACTCCAGTCGTTCATTCGAACGGGTCGTGCCTATCACCTTTAGCGTCTGGCCGGAAGTGACTGATTATCAGTCGATTTATCATGATTTCGATTAAAAGACGTGCCAGCAAATTGTAGGCGTTGTTATTGAACAGTTTATGGTTAAATCGTTTGCATATGAAGGGTTGTAGGTCCTTGACTAGGAATTTTTGCAAATTACGCTTCCATATGAAAAAGAAATTGTACCGGAACTAGTCTAGTTGATGTCACCTTTTGAAAACGTGGCACCGAAAACGGAAGTCGTATCTATCGTTCTGCTTTGGGCGAACCGGTAACTATCCCAGTATTCTACGCATATTGACAATTCGGGCAGTTATGTCGAACAAATTGCTAATCAGAAAATCATTGTACAATCCGCGGAAGTTATCCAAATATTATTTAGTGTAACAGTTGTGAGTCCGTTCGCGAGCAACGGGATCGTGCGTAGATACGGACGAGCCCCGATAATTTTGTTAAATTCCTGGGTGTAATTCAAGACAATTTGAACTGTTTACTTGACTACAAATATCTTTAGTAGTAGCAAGTGCATGCATAAATATCTTTTCGTATATTAGTGTAGTATCCATGCATAGCGCCAGCGTTAATCTTTACTGTTATATGTAATCGAAACTAGTAAGGGCCAGCTGCGCGTGTAGAAACGCAATTGATAAACGTATCTCAATAGCCATCATCAAGGTACGCGTGTTAATCTCTAGATGGAACGCCGTTCTCCAAAGATCTTGGAATAGTAGTAGTGTAGTCGGCGTGTTATCGCTTGCCGTTCTCTTCTTCTCGCAAGGCGAAATCAAATTCATTCTACAACCAATAAATAATAGAGGAGCTTTGTCGTTCGTCTGTTAAGATAGGGTAATTTAGCTGTAGAAGGAAATTGGCTGGTCATTGATGTAACTCGTCTGGAATTTCGCACTTTTTTTACTTTGCAATTTACAGGATTGCTCATCCTAACTCACTGCCCCCCCTCCCTCCCAACAAAGAAAGCTACCAAACGCGAGAGAGACTTCTTCCTCTCCCCTCAACTCTGCCAACAGTTTTCATCTGGCAACCGGTAAGGAGGAGGCGATAGTGTGGAGGGGGGGGGGCGGACGATTGACATGGCTGTAGGTTGGGATCAACGGGTTTAAGGGCAAATTTATTTAACCCCAAGCTGTGCCAAAGTATTATTAATTTTTTTTTAATTCATTTACATTTTGTGTTATAAATCTAAGTAATTCCGACCAGTGGTGCCTATCCCCCCCCCCCCCGGTCCAGTGAGGAGTTACCCCCCCTAATATTAAATGCCCCCCCCTCCCGGTTCAAAAATGGTACTCTCATATTTTCGACTTGGAGTAGTGTTAGGTTGTCACCCCCCTCCCCCCCACACATTTTTGGCCCATATTATTTTCATATGACTTACTTCTATTGAGGGGGGGGGGGGCGGAACATTATTCGGAGGGGGAATTAGGGGATCGGGGGTTGGGGGGATAGGCACCACTGGTCGGAATTACTTAGATTTATAACACAAAATGTAAATGAATTAAAAAAAAATTAATAATACTTTGGCACAGCTTGGGGTTAAATAAATTTGCCCTTAAACCCGTTGATCCCAACCTACAGCCAAAAAAATTGTGACCCCCCCCCCCCAAACAAAACTGCGCTTTTCGAATATTCATTGAGACTGTTCTGCAGATGTTTCCTGTAGCGAAGATTAGTGCTGTAGCCAAAATAAGTAAGTACTCTCCACACCGACAGTTACTGTACCATTAGGTGTATGGAAACGTGTCTCATTTTTAACGAAAAGATATGTTAGATTAAAATGTTCTGTAAAATGTTCCTTGCACCCATCTTTTGTCAAGATTCATACAATATGTAGAACACACTGTTACTTGTATGCCCACATACGTGACATAGGACCTGAAAGACCTAAGAAGCCAGGTGGCTTGGCTCGTATACAAAGTTATTTGTAAAAACTATACATGCAGAAATGACACTAACAGACTCAAAATCGTGTAAAACTTACATCACGGGGGGTCTGGGGGCCTTGCACGGTTCAGGCTTCAGGCTCAGGCTTGCTTCAGGCTTGCTCAGGCTTGCTTCAGGCTTGCTCAGGCTTGCTTCAGGCTTGCTCAGGCTTGCTTCAGGCTGTCGGTCAGGCTTGCCCCCCAGAAGCTGAGACGTTTTTAGAAATTCTGACTGCTGAAAGTGCCTTGAGGTCCAAAAATGACTTTTTCTTCCAGTTGGTCAGTGTAGTCCAGTTGGTCCCCCTCCCTCTTGACGGGACCTGAAAAAATTGATTCTCCCCTCGAGAGGACCC
>JAHWFP010186537.1:10891-23191 GCA_023313725.1 Lithobius niger | reverse complement strand
TATGACCCTCTTTATTCACATGAGGCAAAAGCGAATATCAATAATTTTCGTTTGGTTGCATCACGATTTCGTTTTCGTTGTTGCCGGCTCTGCAATTGCTATCGCTAAGCCTTCTTTGACCTTAGCACATCTTTTGTGCAATTTTTGTGCCGCGTAAAAGGTAAGATTAGTATCATTATTATTTTGTGGTGCTAAACGGTCTAAGACTTTCACTCTGTAGCACGGTTTTGGCGGCGATTATATTACCCAAATTGTACATTTCAAATAGTATGATGCTACTCGATTATACTGTTAAAAATAACAAGTGTCGCAAAAATTAGACCATTTTCTACGGAGTGAGCAAAGCGGTCGAAATCCCGTTTTAACTCGATATTTTAGCACTCAGAGCTGTTTTTTTTTTGTCTGTCTACCGTAGTTATGGCCGAACGCATGAACGCATTAAATGAAATTCGGAAGGAGAATTCTTGATGTAAGGCTGAACGACTTATGTTTGCTTGGTTTTGGAATAAAACTTTTTTGATTGGGGGATGGGGACTAATTCTAAGTAGGTAACTAAGTAGTTTGGTGTCTTTTCCTATGAAATGACTGGACTATTACAACGAAACTTGGATTTGATTTTGTGCTTAAATGGTATCATGATTGCGGCACTAAACACAGCAGCTGTGCATTCGGGGTCGCAATTAAGGGGGGTGCAAATGGGTGCAAGGCACCCTGACCCAGGAGGATGGGGGGGGGGGCAGAAATTAAAAGTTGTAGGCCTAAATTTTTACCTAAAACTGCTGTTACCATGAACCAATGGTAAAATGTTGGGGGCCCCACATTTTACCCTTGCATCCCCGCCCCCTTAACTTTCAAAAGACTTACCTTGTGTGAATATGAGTCACTTCTTTTTACTCTAAATTATAGCTTTTCATGTAAGATTTCTTCAAAACATGTTTGCAGGACGTTATTTGTACAAAACTTGCAAATCTGCGATGTGCATTGTGCAGCCCATAATGAAGACTTTTTTTTTACACTGCAAACACCGAGAATGTTGAAAAGGTACAAAGACATGAAGTGTTCTTTGGTCCAAGATCTTTATTTTGATTTGCAGTAAAAGCAGATCGATCAATTAAAACAAAAGATGGTATTTCTTTCAGCACCGTACATTTCGTAATGGCTTCCATCATTTTTCAAGATGGCGTCTAAAAGCTACCGCATAAATATTTCTCTGATGCCAAATAATAATGATCTGACCATGTACTATTGGAGAAAATCTCACGTTTTTTAGCCGGAAAAAGTGTACCGATAATGTAAACAAACACCCGTCGTAGCAGTGAGCTATCTCTTTATTCTATTGTCCTATTTTTGAGGGTATGGCCACACGCACTTGAATTGTATGCGTTTCACATGGGCCTTCACAGCTTTTCTTCACGAATACAAAGGGACAAGAAGAGGCCGATCTGGTTTTCCTAGCTTTGTTTTCGTTTTTTATTTCCAGTTTTCTTTCCAAAAAAAATATGTCCTCCCCCCGCTCCTCCCCTGCGTCTGTGCAAAACTACTGATTAAAAGATGTGCTATCCTGTGATAGAAAACTAATACTTCGTTTAAAATAGCATGCGGTTATTGGCCGAGTGAGCGAAGTGAGCGAGGTTGAATACTCGACTAAATTTGGTTTTTTGTTTGTCTGTTTGTATGGTGTGTTATGGCTGTCTTTTTGTCTGTTTCGGACACGAAAACGTTCAAACTTTGTTCTAATTTGGGAAATTTCATGAGAAAGGAACTTTGGTGCTTGAAATTCATGAGATCAAAGAATTTAATATTTTTGGAATTATTCGCGTTTTCGGTTGGATGGCTAAGCCGATTTAGAGGCTCCAGTAAAGGTACCCGATCTGTAAGACGACTGGCCCGAGCACTATATGAATAGCACTAGGTATTGCCATAATATACCATATGAAGTTCTTTTAATGTAAAGAAAGCAGGAACTAATTACAATTTGCTAAAAAAAAAGTTTCTCCGCCAATTTCACATGTTTTGAAACAGCGCAGTCTCTTCTTTTTCGATTGATACGCCAAATCGGAAATAATGTTTCGCACACGCGTTACTAAATCTTTTTTCATATTTCTTTTCACAAAGGCTTCCTCGACCTATCATGTGTAGGCTACATCAGTTTACAACGTCTTTTTTTGAGGTACAAGCAACTGTTTCTGGCTGCTTTTTTTTTTTGTTGCTACCTCGTCAAAATTCTTAGCAATTTGTAAAATGGCTTTCGAGGGCTCCATCTTTGTTTTGCCTTGTCTTGTTTTGCCTGTCTCGTCTTGTTTTGATTTGCTTCATTAACAAATAACCTGAATATGTAAACAAGTTGCAAAAGCTACTGCTAGCTCGCTTTATTCGTTATTCGTAGCGTATTGCAAGTTATTTGAATTTACCAAACCCCAAACTTTCACTTTTTTCCACAACTTTTATCATTTTTTTTTTACAGTTTATTTGTCTTTTTAATTGGACTGGCGATATTTTTCACACTTTTCACATTTTTTTTTTACTGGTGACATCCATGTAACAGGAATCACGCAGGCATTTTCCAAAATTTAGGCAATTACCAGACGGTAAAAGACAAAGTGAAAAGCTAAGACGTTGGTTTGGAATAATTGTGAAATCTAATTTCGTTATAGAATGCTACTGAATAACCGTCTGGCCAATGGAACAGCTATAGGCTTGACAACGGATAAAATTCTCAGAAGATAATGAACGCGTGATTTATTTCTTTACTAGGTAAGAACAGTAAAACGTCATTATCCATAATAAACTTCTTTGAAAAAAATACGACTGGTTGTTATAGCTTATAGTCCCCGTTGTTTACGAAAAAAATCAACATTAACCAGTAGGCCTAAAGATGGGATTATCTGTTTAGAAGTTGTTTTACGCTTAACTAATTTAAAATGTGAAGCCAAATTTCTTTCACGAATAATATCTTGTTCGTGTTTCATCTAAATCTCATGAGAGCGGCAGTGAAGGAACCCGATGTCAAGGTTTAGTAGCCCCAAAAATGCGACTGCGTGCCTCGCTTGATCCCAACGATGTAGCCTCCAATAACTACAAGGTATAGCCTGCCTCGATATGATACCTTAACACCAGATGAGTCAACAACATAACGGTGGTATTTTGGCTTGTTGTGGCATAGCTCGCTTGGCCGATGAGATGTAATCTGCAGAACTTAATCGTACGCCTAGTACAGCTATAACAATGCCGAAAATTAAACACACTTCTCATTACATCGCAGCGTAATTTTCAAGCTCTCTGACTTACATAATTTGAAAAATTCCTAACGTTCTAGCTCATCAAACAGGCATTATACTTTCCAACTGGAACATACAATAACATTCGTCCTTGGTACTAACGCTAGCTTGTTGGGGCAATTTCACTCTGTCAAGGCTTTGAGAATCAATCCCGCCCTCACGGCCATACCAACGAACGCTAGCCTTGAAGAGGCGGAAGGGTTAAAGCACGTCTCAACCTTAACTCCCCCCCCCCTTTCCCTGTCGGTACTCCCACGCCCCAGCCCATCCGCTCGCCTAAAACAGAAATGAGGGAGTAAATCGTGTGGGAAGGCAGTGGTGGCGTTGACTTCGATGAACGTTATGGGAGAGTGGAAGAGTGACGACACTTCCTATTCAGATGGAGGTTCTGACCCCGCAGCCGAATGGTTCTTGAATAAATACGAATGCAAACCAATTTCTGTTGATTTTGGACTTATAATTGCAACAATGAAACCGTTGTCTTACCACTAGTGAGAACCACGGCTAGGCGTGGGTACCTAAGTAAGAAAACGAAGGCGTGGATTTCTTACTTACGTAAGTAAGAAAACGAAGGTCTTTGGTTCTTACTTAAGTATAGTAAAAATACAATCGCTGTCCAAAAAGCGACGGAAATTGGTGTGCATAAAACAAAACGTATGAGGAACGAATTGAGTTTTTAGCTCTAGATTCGATGGAGTTATGTCGACTTCGTGCAGACTTGAACCCGACATTCTCTGTTTTGCACACTGTAGTAGATTTGAATTACTCTTTTTTTTCTGACTTACGTCTCAGTGACAGGACTCGCAGCCATTACTGTAAGTTAATGGTAAACAAAGGCTAACTGTGATACTCGCAAGTCTTTTTGGACAAACAGAGTTGTCGTAGCATGGAATGCCCTTCCTGATGAGGTGATCAAGGCATCTAATTGACCTACTTTCAAACTTAGACTGTCTAGATATGACTTTAAAAGGCTTCTAATGTGCTTTTAAATTTCATTTCACTGCCTTTTTACCTTCTAACTTTGTTTATATGGTTTTGAAATGTTTTAAAAGGTTTTTAATTTTTTTTAAATTTTTAGTTTACTTATTTGTTGCCTTCTTACTGTGTATTATTATTATTATTATTATTATTATTATTATTATTATTATTATTATTTATGAAATTTATGGTTTTGCGACTGACTATATCATTTTGAGATTGCAAAGAGTGCAGAATAAGATAGTAAAAGTATTGTTTGGGAAAGAAGGTGAAAAAACAAATGATTTATATATAAAAAATAACACATAAAAATTATGATGAAAGCAAAAGCAAACGGAAAATAATCCAGAAATATCGAATACCGGAGTGGAATAATGCTTACGGCTTAAGAAACAAACCCTATTACATACCACACATTTTCAATAAATTGGACCCAAAAATATTAAACTATGAAAGCAAAGGAATTTTGAAAAAAGAATTAAAACAAGTATTCGTAAATTCTTTAAAAAAACTGAAGATGAATGCTCCAAAGAACTGTTCGCTAAATAGGAAATAAGTATTAAATATTAAAATACTAAAATAACTAAACAGTGTATTTTATTGTGAATTTATTTTGTTTTAAAAAAAATTCTTTTTGTACGTATATATTGTGTAATTTATGTATCAAGTGTATTATTTATTTATTGGATAAAATATATATGTATTGCGGCTCTCACAAGTTTTTTAAACTTCGAGCCTTGACAACGCAATAAATTTATTATTATTATTATTATTATTATTATTATTGAGTACACGTTGATTGACTCCAGTTAATTTCTAACTGTTTAGTATTTTTATTTATTCTGTAATGCTCACGTGACCTCAATTGACCTTACCTGCAACGTTATTTTGTATTTTATGGCTTCCCTTAAAAAATTTTTAAGTTTGGCTGGGTGTCAGTGGATCGCAATGTGCCCTTCCCACTCAAGTTGCATATGCGACAAAATTACATCCGAGCGAGCGAAGCTGGAGCGGTCGAATGCTCGACTGAATTTGGTGATTGTGTCAGTTTGGGACACGATAGCGTTCTTAATTTTCTTCTAATTTGGTTGACATTTCGTGATAAGGGATCTTGTTGTATGAAATGCATGAGTTTGAAGATGGAAATCCTACCCCAAATATTTTCGGAGATACGGGTTTGCTTTGTATGGCTAAGCCAATTTTTAGTAGTAGCACGATTTATAGGGCTAGTGGCCCCGAGCACTACATAACCAACACATAGCCATTTGCCGTAAGATACCAGTGTGAAGAATGCATAAAATATTAAAAACGATAAAAACTTAAGTTTCTCGGTTTTCTACCATTTTTATCATTTTTGCAGCAGTTCTCGCGTGGAGTGGCAGAGCTATCCTGATGCGATGGTAAAGATCGGTGTTGGATTCGTTCGGTACAAAATCAGTTACATGCCTTGTAAATAAATATAGATGCAAACTTATGTCTGTTGAATTTTGGACTTAAATTTGCCAGATTTTCATAAGTTCAAGCAGTCTGACATTTGAATCCAAAAGGCAACTTTTTACTGCGTTTGTACTAATTTAAAAATAACTGAGCCAATTTGGGTTTCCATCTCGTAAAAACCAAATGTTTCTAAATAGAACGTGTGACGACAGGACAATAAGTTAGATCCACAGAAGGAAGTTAATAACCATAGATATGGACGCAACTGGTAGACTGCCTTCGCGGAGATGCAAATGGAACATTTGGATAAATTGCAAAGTTAAAGTACCAAACGAGATTAGGAGGAAGCAGCCAACGAGGAAATGGCCACAATTCAAACACTAAAAAAAAGATACTACGTCTCGATAAACTAGCTACGTCTCGTTTGCAGCACTAGTTTTTGACACTAAAACTCAGAGTGCCTACGAACAGAAAATTTAGTGCTTCGTCAAACACAAAATGCTGTAGCTCAACCCTTACTACTCAAGTAATTTTATAATCCTGGTGGAAAAACAACATCTCCATCTTTCAACTGAGCCTAATTACACTGAAATACTTAGAACTAACGTTTATGCAGTTAAAAGTCGAAACTCGGCAGCAGAAAACTGGTGCTGAACCTTAGACAAACAGTAAACCTCTAACGCTTCTTTTTTTTTGTTGGCCTCGTTATAAAAACACAGCTGCATCTTTCATCTCAACCAAATTACATCAATTAATTACATTAATTGCGTTAATTAGAATGACCAAAATACTGTCGTATGCTGTTGTGGGATATTTGAACTGGGGGGGGGGGGGGAAGGGGCGTAAATTGGAGAATATCTACGGAGATGTTTTCTTAAAACCCCCAAATTAAACCCAAAATCAAACCCTACACTACACTCGCTTTTCAAAATAGCATTTATTCAAGGCAAATTTTATTAAAATCTATACAAGATCTCAAGAATAATATTTCGTTATTAAAAATTGCGTTTGCGTTAATTCAGTATTCAGCAATTGTTAAACTCTCCACGCAATATAATACTTCAGTTTTCTTGACGAGATGCCCTGCGTTCCTCCAAGGAGAAAATTGGTAGGCCAATGTGCTTCAAGACATGCTAGAACATCATTTTCCAAGAAAGGAACGGCTTCCTCACGGAAAAACGTGGGAAAATTTTTTTAAAATCCCCAGAAAATCGCGGGCCATGAAATGCCACTCGAACGATATAACGGCCATTCCATTCAACCACCTACTACACTGTAGAAGGACTCGACCTTAAATATCATAAAAATGGAGAGAAAGGGACACAGGAATTAAACACACGCATTTCCGAATTCACACCTCTTTTTTTTTTTTTTGGCTCTGTTATTTTTAGACAAAGGTAAGTAATTGTTTTCAAACACACGGGCAGAATTTGATGGCGTTAGCAAAATGGCGGCTAAGGAAATTTCATTAATTCCACACCCAGAATAAGTAATTAGCTCTTTGTTAAAGCTACACCCGGCCTGCCTTATAACAGCCACGCGCTTATCGCCATCCGCGCATATACCACCGCCAAGGTCAACTGAGATAGTGGCTGCGTTCCTCGCAGCGAAGAACGCAGCTACTGTCTCAGTTGGCATTGTGCCTAATAGACGAACCAGCGTGAACGCATTAATTGTGTCGTCACAAACCGGAATTATTCTTCTATTTTGAAATCACAATTTATAACTCGTATAATTTTGCTTCGGCGATATATTGGAATAATTAATTTTAATTTTTACCGCATTAGTCTTTTAGATTTTGATCTCATGGTAATTATTAGCAAATTAGTACAAGCACACACACACAGATGGTTATTGTAAGCGCGCAAAGGATCATACACTTGCGTTCCGCAGTAAATATAGTTAACAATTATTCAACAGAAAATCTCCTAGACGCCATATTTTGAAACGGATTTTTACCAAGGAATTGACTAATGGTAAGAAAAAAGACCTTTGAGGTCGTACTTGATGTGGAGGCTAAAGAAAATGGCGCTGGTAGGAATGTCCTTTTAAGTGGTAACCTTAAGTTAATGCGAGAGGAAATGCTATTTTTAGCAAGAGTCAAACATTGCGTGCCAAGCTATCTTTTACGATTTCTTTTCTTTGTTTTTGTTTATCCGATCATATTGTAGGATATTACAGTTTGGGGAGCCACTACTAAGACTAATCTACAGAGGATTTTAACTTAAAGAAAAAGTCAGTTCGACTTATTGCTAAAAAGTCCTGCAAGGAGCATAAACTGCCGTTGTTTGAATCCCTAAATCTTTTGTGGATTGACTTTGTTTTTAAATACGCTATATGTATGTATATTTACAATTCCTTAAAGGGACACCCGGCCTGCCTTATAACATTCCACCTGCCTTATAACAGTTCGCGCTGGTCGCCTTCCGCGCAAATACGAACCACCAAGGTCATCTGAGATAGTAGTTGCGTTGAAGAACATAGCTACTGTCTCATTTGGCATTGTGCCTAATAGACGAACCAGCATGAAGGCATTAATCGTGTCGTCACAAACCGGATTGATTCTCGTATTTTAACATCACAATTTGTAATTTTGCTTCGGCGAACTATTGAAATAATTAATTTTAATTTTTACCGCATTACGCTTTTAGACTTTTGATCTCACGGTAATAATTAGCAAATTAGTACATGCACACACGGATGAAACGTCATGGTTATTGTAAGCGCGCAATGCATCATATAGTTACGGGCCGTTCGTAAATAAAGTTCCATTATATTCAACAGAAAATCTCCTAGACGCCACATTTTAAAACGGATTTTTAGCTAGGGAAAGACTAACGGTAAGTAAATAGACCTTTGGGGCCGTACTTGATGTGGAGGATCGACAAAAATGGCGCTGGGAGGTATATCCCTTTAAAGAATGAATGTTGTGAACCATCCTTCTACGGTGAAAATAACAATAGAAGATGTTGTGATTCCCACACACACAACACTCGCAACAATGATAAACTTGTTCCTCGTAGATGTTGAACCAACTACGGAAAAATAAGTCCGATCTATCTCACATTGCTCCCATTTGTGTGGAATGACTTACCGAAGTCAGTTTCTGATAAGTTAAACTTGTAGTAATTTTTTACGTTTCTTTAGAAAATATTTTATGAGCTCTCCAATTCTTACGTTTTTTTTTTATATTTTTTTTTGTCTAGTGTGCGTTTTGTTACTTTGCTGTGTTTACCTATTATAAATAATTTTGTTATTTTGTGCTTTCTGCCTGGTTCGTTGCTATAAAATAGGAATATTGTGTTCCTCGTGATGATTTCGTTCATGAAGCGTGCTTCATGAAGATAAACTAATTATTAATTATTAATGCACGGTGGTGACGTCGAGCTAACACACGTCTATGCTGAAACTGTATGCTATAGTGTCCGCGGCCTATCTTGAGTTTGCTGCAGAACAACACAGATAATCAATTGAATGTTTTTGGTAGCAGAGTGCCTTGTTGATATCCGAGATGGTTACAAAAACAATGGCGGCCGTTGATTAATGCCGCCCCCTCCAGGAAAACGTAGCCGCTCGTAAAATACCTACAGGACTCAAGATAAACCGCCTACACTATTTCGATAACCAACACTTTTTTGATAGTTTATCACCTTTGTGGGGTCTCCACAACCCCTTATCTACCAGATGACAGCTCCACCACATGACATAATGACCAACGTTTCATAACTACACAATACAAATTCAACCAGCACAATCCACTGTAAAACAAGAGTAAACATGCATATTTGCGACTAGCGATATTTTTCGTACCAACGCGGGAAAAAAAAATGTCGCTAGCCAAACCGAACCCACAACCTTTTGTCTCGATGGTACGAAAACTAGGCTACTGACACTTTGAAATACTTCTAAAAACCTAAGACTCGAACGCATAGTGCATTTACCTACTTTAATCGTATTTAAACTATTAAAGTACGAAAAAATACGGTTTTACCTTAAACACGAAATTTGAAAACAAGGACGTCTTTCCTTAGCTGTTACTTTCCAAGACAGGTAGTTTCTGCAACGGACATTTCCGTCCAGAAATTTATATAAGTCGTATGTAAAAATTCTTAAATTCATTATTTTAAATTTTATATTAATGAATTTAATGAATTGAAGAATATTTACCTGCGACTTATGCAAATTTCTGAATGGAAACTTCTGGTGTAGAAACTACCTGTCTTGGAGAGGTCATAAGTAAATTCACACATCAGTAATCCGCTGCTGCTTGATTAATTTTTCGTGGCCTAATCTTGGAATTAGCACATAATTTGACATCTCCGTTAATTTATCCTTAAAAGTATATATTCACCTAAACTTGGTGTACGGAGAATGATATCCTCAGTTCAAAGTCGACGGAATGGAGGAAATGACGGTTCCTTTAGTAAACAAACTTCTGGTCCACAAAATCAAGACGAAAGTCAGTTCCTGCAATGAAGGGCTCCCGTTTTGGCACCACTGCATCCAACGAACCGTTCGACATCAGGCTTTCCCTCCTTAGTCCATTTCTCGCGTCTCTCTCGCATTTCTCTCCCTCGAAGCTAAATAGCAGAACTCATTTGCATAAAGAAACTTAATCACAAAATTATGCAACGAAACCAAAAACACAACAGAATCAACCTGACAAAGTTTCACAAAATGTGAACACTACACATCATTTATCAGGGCAAAAACTAAATTAAATTTTTACTACCAAATGATAAAAAACCAAAAAAAAAAAAAGGAGAAAATGCCTTAATAAATCCGCAAACAAGGGTCATTGAGATACCACACTGACGCGCACTGGAGAACAACCGAGCAAAGTGCGGAGCTGATAATGAAGCAAGCAAGGAAAGGGAGGGGCAGAAATTTAGCAACTCACGTGAGCAGTACCCGTAGAGTATCCAACTGCACGCCAACAAAAGACATTCAATCCCCAAAATCGGGAGAAAAAACAGACAGTTTGTTAACTAGGCACATTGATGCATAATGGCGAATTTGATTAACTTTTACGAATGGTATTTCTGTAAACGAATATTGAATTCTGCATGTCATTTATAACCGGTTTGTTTTCAGTTTCATTAGCGATTTGGATTTTATGGACGAACAAAAACTACTTGATGCCATTTTCGACAGCCATCTTGGATTTTTACTGACTTCCTAAAGTTTCCATGCTACAATACGTTTGACGGTTTCCAGTATTCTGTTCCACCCTAGTGTTTTTTTAACAACTTCCACCAAAATTGTTTGTGTTTGCAGAAATACCGGGCTGTTTTTTGTGACTGGACTAGTAGCCTTTTAACAAAGCCTATTTTGATCTCGTAAAAAAAATGACAACCGTGATCATTGTGTAATGTGTTTTGTCCACAACTAACATGGATTTTAAAAAAGATAGGATCTGTTTTTGTATGGAACCGATTTACTTCTTTTTTTAATCAGATCACAAATTTTGATGTGAGGAATCATCAAAACTAGTTTTGTTTAGTTGTTTTGGATGAAATCTGTGCACAACTAATAAATTTGCTGCGTTCCTTTCTTAATAAAGGCCATTTTTGTGTCTAATAGTCAGAGCATCAGTTATATTGAATAGGTATCTAAAGTGTGCGCGGCCTATCTTGAGTTCGCCGCAGTACGAACACAGATAATCGATAGTACGTTTTTGGCAGCAGAGTACCTTGTTGATATCCAAGATAGTTACAAACACAATGGCGGCCGTCGATAAAAGACCTAGTCGCTCGTAAAATACTTCCAGGACTCAAGATACGCCGCGCACACAATACTTTCATTTTTGATGTGCACAAAAAAGGTAATCGATCAATTAATAATAATAATAAATTTTATTGCATGACATCACTCGAAGTTTCAATGAAACTTGTTTGAGCTGTAATAAATTACATAAGTAATAAAAAAAATTTACGCATTAAAACAAAAAAAAAAAGAAACCTTTTTTTACACATAAATATGTACATCATTTCCTTCATTTCTCTTTATATTTTCTATAGATATCGTTATATACTTTTCTACTTTTCTACTAATAAATTTTTTAACCTACTTTTAAGTTTGGTAATACTTTTACATGTTAACAAATCATTATCTAGTTTATTGTAAATATCAGGTACATAAAACGATGAATTTCTTACTCCATAACAATTATTCCATTCTGCCATTTTTAATTTGTTGGATATCTTTTTTTTTAATCGTTCACTTTTCGCATCATGCAGATCTTTATGAGTATTACTATAATATTATTTTTTTTTTATATTATAATTACATAATCTCTTAAATCTTCTATTTTCAGTACATAAATTTTATAGTAAATCGCATAAGTATGTTCATTTTCGTGTCTAAACAATACCTCAACTATCTTATTTCGACGTTTCGGCAATCTTATTAAACGTATTTTGTTTCGAAATCACATATTCTAATTAGAACCAGATGAATACATTTTTTAGCATATTTCGTAGCGGTGCCAGATCATGATGCTAGGCTCATATGCTAGGCTCATATACAATACCTTTTTTTTTTTAGCAAGAAATGGTGTACAGATTATGTACCGAAAATGTACTCCCACCCCCACCCCACCCCCCGT
>JAHWFP010186537.1:0-10791 GCA_023313725.1 Lithobius niger | reverse complement strand
ATATTTAACATTTATTTTATTATTTAACTTGCCTTCTGTAGATGGAGAAAAACTGCAGGACTCGTCCTCGTTTATAGCCAATGTCGAACGAAGACTAAGCAGTCATCATCAAAATTCAAACGATCGTTCTAGAATGCATCCAGGTCTCAAAACGAACCAACCGATCAAGCACGGCTCTGCCCTTGCGCAACGTGAACACATATTGCACCATTTCCTGTTTTTTGTTTAAACCACACATCATCATAAGTCTGAAATTGAAATCACGCTGGGCCTAAATCGTAAAAACATTACACCCCTACACCATTCCAAATCGATTTCAACTGTGGGACATAAATTCCATCATTAGGAGAACGATGTTGTACACGCCCGAACTGCTTTGTCCCTGTAACGATTTCCATTGGGAGTGAGTGTTGTAAAGATTTTGCCGCGCTTTTAGGTTAGGCTTACGGGTTAGGCCTAACGCATGGAGGAGGAAGAGAGAAAGACGGATGTCAATCGCAATTCGCTTAATCACGCTGTGCGCGAGCTTCCCACGAGCTGGGTAATTCAATTCTTCTTTCTTTAAACACTTTTGTTACTGTTATCAAGCAGCCTTGTAACTTGGAAACCAACGAAACGGACGTCCTTCTTTGAAAAGAAAGAGTTAGGCCTAATCGGGCCGTCACGATTCTGGGTTTATTCAATTGCGACGCAAGAGGACGCAAGTGTGCCATGTAAATTGCCTGTACTTCACTGTCAAGATGCAATTATTGGCAGCTGAGGAGCCCGATAATTGAACGTTTAACATTGCTTTCAGCTTTTGCGTTCGCCTTGTGAACGTGAATTCAACCGGTGGTTTGTAGGCTTACGTACTTGACAGCAAACAGAAGTGAGAATTTCATTGTCTGGATGCATTAAAGGAACTCTTCCCTCTCCTTATTTTTGGCACATCCGCGAAGATTAATAGTTCGGATAGACCAATTGGTTGAAATTGTCATCATTGGTTAGCTTAAGACGTTTTTTTTTTAAACACATGCAAAAATATGTATTTTAAGGTAGGCTAAACGTACTGTACTTTAGACACGCCTAGAAAATAATAATAATAAAGTTTGTTGTGGAAACAACAGGCCTGGAAAAGGTCCGAGGACCCTAACAGCCAACCTCGTGATGAAAGACCCAGGATTTTTATGTTAAGTGCAATACTCTGGTCTTTTCAGAAAAGCATTCAAGTTTGCCACGTCAAGTAACCTCTTGAAGATATTTACGGCAGAGGCTGAAATAGTGTCATCAGTTAGTGCATGCCAGGCTGGAATTACCCATATGGCGAAGAAATTCTGTTTACAATTTAGTTTATATTTTGGGTTGACAAGGTTATAACTGTCATCCCTTGCTTGTGTTACAAAGCTGATTTCAAAAAATGCAAGATCCACTTGGAGTTTGCTGTGAAGAATTTTATGAGTTAACATTAAATCCGTTTTCAATCTACGAAGCTCCAAGGAGGCAAGCTTCAATTGCTTGAGACGCGCACCCTAAGACATTTTTTTTCATGCCCGGTAGGGACTTTGTGACGCGTCTCTGAAGTGAATCAATGTGGTCACTATTCTTAAGCGAGTGGGGGGACCAGACAGGGCTAGCATACTCCAGAAGTGTACGAGACACTTCTTAGACACTTTTAGCTGAAAAATGTGTAAAAGCTTTTTGAAATATCATGGACTGAGAACAAACCACTCAAAGTTTTTGGTGTTGTAGACGTGAAATTCTTTGAAAATAAAACTAGGGATGGCAGCGACTAACTAGTCGCTAAATAAATATGGATGCAAGCCTATGTACGTTTCCTTTTGGACTTAAATGCCAGACTGCGTGAGTGGGGAATTGAACCCACGACTTTTGAAAACAAATGCCGAGGTCCTACCGCTGAGCTATACTGACATGGCCATATGGGCCATACTGACAGGCCACGTCAGTATGGCTCAGTGGTAGGACCTAGGCCTTTGGTTTCAAAGGTCGTGGATTTAATTACCTGCTCAGGCAGTCTGACATTTAAGTCCGAAAGGCAATGTAAATATGTTTGCATCCGTATTTATTTAACCCATCACAAGCTAATTTGGCTTTCGTCCTGTTTAAACTACCTAGTCACAACCGGTCTTCTGTACACTTCCGCCCCTTTCGGGCCACTTTCGCTTCATACTTCCGGTTTTTTAAAAGTCATTTTAACTAATTTTTCGACGCTGAATCTAATGGCGAAAACCGTTTGTCACTATCTGGCACCGTTCTATACAGTTGAAAAAGAGAACGGCGAAAGTCGTTGTTGCTATAGTCTTTCCAGCTTTCGCTGCGTAGAAAACTAAAACTCGTGTTCAGTTTACAACACAGTATAAATACATGTAGCGACATGTGTTAAAAATACAGCTGTCGTGTTTTTATTACGACACACGCCGTCGTCGTTGAAAATTGCGTTGCACGAAAACGCTTATAAACGTTTATCAAGTGTTGTAAAATAAATACTTCTGTTTTAAGATAAAAACATAACCATTTGCTTTTAAACCCTTGAGTCGCTACATGTGTTTTAACAAAGTGTTTATAAAATGCTGCAAACTGAATGCTAGTGTTTTTTATTTTGCACAGATTTGGCATCAGCAATTTTTTTCTTAGTCCAAACTTTTGTAAAACGCTACTTGTTATGTGTCTTTCAGGTGAAAAAAAAATCTGAAGTTTAGTTCGTTTTAAACACATTTTTTTTTACAGCGTACGTTCAAGGTGCCTTTTCGCCTTCTCAACTTCTAAACGCAGCACCGTAGAATCTTCGAGCAATATAAAGAAATTAGCGGTAAATTTAAAAAAGAATAACACTATTCGCAACACCGCCGCGAGTTTCATAACTACAACGATATCACGTGATCCTGATCAGCCTATTGGATGGCGGAGAATCTGGAACGTGGATGCGTTGTTTAGAATATGGTCAATGCTATCGAACTGGTAATTTTTGATTAATTTCCGTGTTAATGTTTGGTTAATGATGTCCGGCTAACGACGCAAGTAGTCGAAGTCTAAATCTTGTGATTTCTTCTTATTTATGTCGGACTAATTTTGCTGTTAACCTGTCAAAACCCCCGAAACCATCTGCACAATTTCAAAACAAACCTAATTCTACAAACAGAACACAGAATGCGTGCGGACAATTTTAAATGAAGCTTCTTGCCTTGCTTCGCACCGCGTGCCTCTAAAAATAGCGTTTGCAACAGTGTTTTAACTAAATGGAACCCTAACAAAATCCGTGCTACGCAGTAAAGCCGACATCCAGCATTTTGGAAACCAGATCCCGTAACAATTGACCGTGGTTCTGCCACAGTTTTGTAAGATACACTGTGCCCGGCCCATTAACGATTAAAACTTTGTAGAACTATACAAACTGTAGTTTTTAAATGTATTTTCAGTTTGAACAACGATAGCATTTTACCGCTATTAAGGGCGCGTTTATGCGAAGACTATACCTTAGCTGACAGAGGTGTCCATTCTCCCTCCCCCCAAAAAAAAACTATGAGCAGTCCCCCCAATTTTTTTACCCCCCCCCCTTCCAACTTTAGAAAAAGTTGTACATTTCATAGCATGATTATTTTGGCGCCGACTAATCACGTTATGAAAGATACCATTTTTTTTATTTAGAAGGGCAGGGGGTTGAAAAAAATTGAACTAGTATAAAAATATGAACCAGCTTCATTCATCGCATGAAGAATTTATTTTCGTGAAACAAAAATGGCGTTAGCTAGTAGTTGTTGCCAGTAATTAGGCAAATATCAACGTTATTCATGTCGTATTTTCAACAAGAAAACGGTAAGCCGTGTCACTAACAGTGACTTTTATGTCGTCAGGCGACCAAAGTCTCCCGATCAAACAAGTTTCAGCCTTTTCTGTCGCATTGTTATTTATCCTCAGATGACTGAAAACAACCAAACTACCTTAATTGTAAAGGCGCAATGCGTCTAGTGGTCGCCATGCTCATATATATATTTTATCTGAATTTTATCGCTTTTCTTGGTGGACGACACACTAGCGTGAGTCTTGATTTAATACACTTTAGTAAGAATCGTTTTACGGAAAGTAAGCATAAATTCTCACACCGAATACCACTCCTACGTACACTTATGAAATGTGTAATTTGTTGGTTTTAGCACTCTACTTTCCAGTAAATTTAATCTGGAAAGGTGTTTCATACTAAAACTCACAAATTATCGATTTCATAAATGCACTCGTGTTATTATAGCTGATAATACATTTCTTCCACCTCGCTATAGACAGCATGGAAATTAGAATTATTTCGTGATCACTACAATTTTTTTTCCTATTCGACCCACGACTTGTCAAATATCGGAGTGGTTTGCCGGACCATGTTACAAATTCCGTAACTATCAATCAGTTTTCAGTTTGCAAGAGCTCTTGATGGTGTTATGCTCTGAATCTAAAATCCTTTCTTTTTCAGTGGTCACCTAACTTTGAATTTCGTTCCTGGGTTTTCAGCTGGTTCTTTTGTTTTCTATTCATATAGTTCAGGGCGTGACCTCAAATTTCGAATTTTGATTGTTCCTGCTATATTTTTTTTAACCTTTTGTCTTTTTTATATTTTTTGACGACCCATTTTGCATGGGATTACCATCATTTTTTTCCATTTTTTTTTACTGACTTGTTTTGTGATTGCCCATGCATGTTTTCACCTCACAAAAACCCAATGAAAACTGTGACGGGAAGAATAAACTCAAATTCATAAAAGCAACCCTTTTGCCATCGCGATTTCAATTCTGGCGGTAATGTTGGTAGGTCGGCTCATAAATGCGTCTTTAGACCTAACATTAATATGGTAGTGACATTTACCGCCATATTGGCACCAGATTGGCACCGGTATGGGTTTTGGAGGGCATAACTACAAGGTGCACTACATAAAAATGGAGGAAAAAACAACGGAAGAGCGGATTTCTTAGGCTTAAAATAACGTTGTTTTCTCCAACAACAAAAATCGCGCGATTTAGGTCTAAGAAATCACTCTTCAGAGCATCGGCTTCAGTATGACGCCCTTCTGTTTCTTTCTGCAGTGCCCCTTGTAGCTAACCCATTAAGGCTCCAGCATAGAGTTGTATACAATAATACTACGTCGTGTCACTGCTCTATAGGATACGGGAGATTCCGAATTTTTCTCTTATTATTTAGGGTCTTTAAATCTATAGAACGTTCTGGACGTTGATGAAAGTAAACGGCCGCCGCCCTTACATGTTGACATACAGGAGGGAAGCGTGAGATTATGTTTGGGGAGGGTAATGGCAGTTTCCAAGGGGTGGGGGGAGGCAGCTGCACCTACATTATTGATCTTCGCCTTTCTCCCTCCCTCTCTCCCACAAATCTGTCCCTCCTTACGTTTTTCACCCCTTTCCTCCTTCTCTTTCTCCTTCCTATCCCTCCCTTTTATTTTATTTTACTGAATCCTCCACAATTTTGGTCCAGGATCGTTTCATTTTTATTCGCGATTAGTGCCCAATTTTCGTTTATCGATAATGCAGTTGCATGTTTCTCGTGAACCTGAATTGTTCATCCTCAAAATTGTAGCATTCAATTGGTCAACTGTTTTGACCAATCACAGCGTACTACTAGATCTGGCTCAAGCCAGAGAGCATATAAAGTGGGGTACATGGAGGTCCAATGTCGCACTAACTTCTCTTACGTCGACGTAAATGGGGGTTCAACTAATTCGCTACAAGCTCGCCACTAACGCGACGTAGCAGGGTTACATGGAGGTTCTTGATGCGAATCAACGAATGTTGTCGTAAAATTAAGTCGACGCAACACTTACGTCACTCCAACGAACATCCATGTACCCTCGGTAAATGTGAAATCCAATACACAGTTGTGGTTAACGCTAGTTAAACCTTTTGAACCCCTTTGAATCCAATACACACACCTAATGTTGTTGTTTGTTCTTTGACACGAACTCAAACGGGGTTATCTGCCCCACGACCATCAGTGGAACAAATACACACGCAAAAAGGGTGCAAAGGGTTTTGTAGTGAGCGTTAACCGCTTCCAGTCATCTCCCCGACGAAGCCCTAAAGGCACACCAAAAAAGGGTTTAAGGGTTTAACGAGCGTTAACCACTCCTGGTCATCTGCCCGAAGCCCTAAGGCCCTAAGGCACACCAAAAACTGTTTCCAACAATTGGTTTTTAACAATTGGTTTCTCGCAACTGCTTTCTAGCAATTTCCGATAGATTTCCTTAATTTTTCGGCCCAAAATATACACGATTTTCAGTTTGAAAAGAAAAGGTCTCTCTCCAAGCCTTTATGTCAGCACACATTATTAGTTTTGGCGGGATGTTATTACACAGAAATCCCAATGAGTCACTACACAGGGATCTACGCTCGCTTCGCTCGCTCTGCTCTAATTACAGTATAGGCAGTCAGCAATGATTTATACAACACCTGGAAATGAGTGGGACGGGACGAGCTTAAAAGAACTCCCCCTCCACGTATATTTGACGCATCCCACAGCAAAACAGTATTTGTAACCTTTGCATATATTCACTAACTGCAACAAAGAAGATGCCTACAGAAAAGCCTACATTATAGGCCGGTTGCCACCAAATTAGCATTGTAGTATTTAGTCCTATTGAGTTCTTTCTCGCAGGAAGCAAAGGAATGTACAAAGCAAACTTTTAAATGCAACAAACAAGCCACGTAATTCCTTAATTATCGAGTAAAAATTTGGTACGCCCTCGTACACCTGGAAACAAGCTATAAAGCTTAACGATACGCACGTCACTAGATGGCGCCACGGAAAAATATAAAGAAAATCCCCTGGCGCCATCTAGTGACACTAATATCGTTACCAATAAAGTTACCAATAAATAAAGTTACCAATATTCAACAGAAAATCTCCTAGACGCCACATTTGAAAACGGATTTTTAGCTAGGGATTGACTAACGGTAAGTAAATGAAACTTTGGGGCCATACTTGATATGGAGGATCGAGAAAAATGGCGCTGGGAGGCATGTCCTTTTAAGCATTAAATTTAGGTCACTAACTTAGTAAGTGAAAGGTATGACTCTTTGTAGCTTATCTAAATACGAGATTGTGTTTATTGCGATGCCTAGTAAATTGGGGTGTACAAATTGGGATGGAATATGGAACACTTATTCGTGTTGGACCGATGAGGGAGGACGGTGGGGGTGGGGATTTTCATACTTTGTTCGAAATTCTTTGTGGTGAATTAATGTTCCAACTGCGGCTAACACACGACATCCCCCCCCCCCTCCCCCCAATTTGATTTTTAATTAATGTCTTTGTGCCTTAACCCAACCGAAGTTCAGCAACAACGCTTGTGTTGCTGAGCCGGCTCAATTTTGAACATTACCAGCCTTTTTTGAGAGAAGAAATATCTGGTAAAGGGAGGGGCAAACCCGGGGATTTGAACCGGGAAACCCCGATCATCATTGGGGCCGAAAGATTGTTCAGAATTGGCCAGAATAAGTTACCATAGCTGCTGAAGGAGCATGGTGATCTCTCACGCTACCCTGGCCGGCAGTCCTGGCAGGGACTTTGCCAAGATCCCCTTTCCAGCGGAGCGGTTCGACCAGATCCGCAAACCTCCAGCAACCAGGCTTAGCTCTCTCTCTCACCTCTCAGCCGCAATGACCGCTGAAAATCCATCCTAATTTTTAAATAAATTAAAAAACTTGGTGCCTATTTGTCCGGTGTCTACATGCGAGTGCCTATTTGTCCGCGTACCAGTAAATTGACCATAGTTGTATGCGTAGCCTATGTCCAGCGTCGGCCTAGTCCGCTATACACGTCAACGCCTCGAAGCGGCGACAACACGAAACAACTACCGCTCTCTTCGAAAAGTAGGTTTTGCTTGTAGCCGTAGGCGACCTACTACTCCACACACCGGTGCTTCAGTCTTCACTTCTTTCATTCTCACACAGCACGTGAGTAAGTGCAGACATTCGGTGCGACGTGCAATACGTGTGTGTGTGTGTGTTTGGTGCGTGTTGTGTTCTTGGGTGTCAGTGTTGTGTTAAATGTGCGTGCATTACAGTGCAAGTCGCAACCATTGTTGACATCAACACCGTTAGCGCCGTTACAGCAAAGAACGTGTCAATCATCGTGAACAATAGCTGGATAAACTGATTTTGTTGGATTTTTGGATTTTGTTCCCCGGATCCGTCAGTGATTTTCGGGCATGGTGTGATCAGTGATCGATATTTGCGCATCCTGGTGAGGGCACAAGGTCGGACATTTTTTTCCGTCGGTGGAAGCGCTTCAGAAGATAGCCGTCATGGAAGCCGTTCTATTTCTCATCGCTGTTTTTGCAACAGGTAAATAATATTTATTTATTTTTTTTTTTAAACATATAATGTATTTATTATTAAAATTAATTTAATCAAGTAAATTGTATATTGCTCAATAGCGCGTCGAAATTGAACCAGAAAAAAAAAACAGCCGGTTTTAATTTTCACCGAATTTTCTCTGGAACTTTTAAATATTTATAGCGTTGCTTCATTAAATGTGGAAGCCGGAATGCTGCCCACTACTCCCGGGGCATATGGTAAATAATTTATTCAACTTGTTATTTAAACCATGTCATTAGCACGGCCGGCTGACAGTGCTTCGAGTTAGTTTGCGCACGAGAATTTTCAGAAAAGTATCAGGGTTGCAGGAGGGGCTAACAATGTCAAAATGGTGCGATACTGTAGCTTGTAACAATGGTGCGATGCTTGGGCTCGGGGAAATAACATTGTTGGCCAACGACATCCAGCTAAATTGTCCCTCTCATCATCGCGGGGTAGATAACTCAGTTTGGGTTCGTGCACCCTAAAAACAGTCAAACAACAACAATGGTTAATTCTTTATTAGGAATCAAAATGAAACCGGGCTTTTGCGTAAATCTTTCAGTTTTAAACCGTATTGAGTGACCGACATGACTGAACGACTTATTTAGTTCTTCAACGCGGGCTTCTGGAAGTTGAATCATAGCTCTGGATAGAATATAAGTCCATGGTTGAACTGTTCCGAAATTTGTTAGCGTGAATACTACAACTGCCTCCAAAAATACAGAATCAACTATGAATCAACTGTACCAATGACACTAAAAAAGAAGCGAACAAAGCCAACAAATTAACTGAACATCGTTTAAAAAAAAGTATTAGACCTAGTATCCCCGTGGAAATCACAGCTGTGAAGTTAGACAAATAAAAAACGAATTAGGGTTCAGTGGAACGAAACGAACTATAATTGGAACTCCAATTCCAGGGAACGAGCAATGTGACATATCAACCTCATGCACACGCATACATGTATATCACTAATCAAACAAATAAAACGGTTGGACAATTCGCACATTAAAAATACACACACAAAATGAAAAGACGTACATGCACACGAACTTAAAACTTACTCACAGACACAAAACAAACGCCATTAACAACAAAACGCCTATACAAAATTGAAAAATTAAAAATTCATACACATAAAATGAACTCATACTCACTCACACGAAATATAACTAAAAACGGAAACCGACAAACACAAATGTACACATTTCAAACACAAATTGCATTCACTTTCTGACATTACCAGTCAATAAAAACAATCGTAGTTTCCTGAAATTGGAGTTCAAATTATAGGCTAATTCATTGTGTTCAAGAGAATTCTAATCCGTTTTTAGTTTGTGTACTTCACAGCAGTGAATTCCATGGGGATACGAGCTGTAATACTTTTTTCTTCTAAATATACAGTTAATAACATTATATGCTAATTTTTGTGCCAAATGCTTTGTTAAAGGCTAACCTTACGTCTGTTATTTTGCAGCTTCATTACAAAGCAACGCACGGTTCTCAGTCGGTGAAGAAGGCTGTAAAAATGACCGAAAATTTATTTAGGATTTAATAAATCTTTCGCAGGAAAATAGGTTAAAGCGTGATGGAGGTGGGCGAAATGCGAAAATACCCTATAACCGACGATTAAAAAATAATATAGGGTACAAAAATATTTATTTACGGACGAACATTGAAGGAGAGTTTCAGGTTTTCACAAGATTGCGTCCCCGGTGGTGGTGAAGGGAGGGGGGGGGGGAGATAAGAGGGGCAAGTCCCCCCCCCCCCCCCAAGGCCCGAAGTTAACAGTAAAATCTGGCGGGATTACACAGGTAAGGCATTTACTGCAGTTGAAGGGCTCCAAAGTACGTGAAAGCAGCGTCCCACCACCTCCACTTTTCAGCTCTTTAGCCAAATTCTCAGAGCTTATTCTGATTCGAAATTTTTTTTTGGACCCACCGCCTCCAAAACACAAACTTCGTGGTTGCGCCACGTCTTTTCCAAACACGCCAAAATAAAGGGGAGTGGGGAAGAAAATTTTAAACTCTTGCATAGTACTGCATTTTTCACAAATAAAGAAAGAAATGTAATTTGACCCTGAGTGGCGTTTTGCGTAAAAATTTCAAACCTAACGGCATTTAAAAGAACTTTTTTAGTTTTACGGACCCATTTTTTGCGGGGCGGGGAGACGGAATGTTTTCCATTTGGTAAAAAAACCACTGAAAACATATGGGATCCCAAACTTTGCTGGGCAACGCTGTAGTGGCTAATTATGAAACCGAACGTTCGATATTTGATATTTTATTTTAACCCATCCGTTCCAGCATCCGGTATAATGGGCAGCTACTCAACGCGCAGCGCGAGTTTTGTGAGAGTTTTCCCCGAGCAAGGTTAGAGCTGGACCGTTATACGAACGAACGGTGGAGTCCACCTCCACGTTAGGGAGGGAAGGTGGAAA
>JAHWFP010186534.1:4561-38974 GCA_023313725.1 Lithobius niger | reverse complement strand
TTTTGTGCTTGTAGTAAAAAAGTTGTTGTTTGTCCCAATGAGCCACCGTGATAACAACACGCGTTTCTTCCCATTTGTCCTCCAAAATCGTACCCTCGTGATGTAACGCTTGCCGAGTGTTGCTCTCCATAGAATATGCTCCTGCGGTAATGAAGTGAGGACATTGCTCTATGTTTATATAGGCCGAGGCGCTTCCTAAAGTAAAACTGCAAAGTACTACCATGCAGAGCACTGGGAAGAAATCCTACAGGGTTCTGCCCTGCGAACATATAACAGCATCTCTCGCTCGGACAAATAACTGCAATTTACAGAATTCGATTAAATGGTTAGTTTTAGAACGTGAGTGCTTGCTGGATGCATCGATAAGTGAAATGGGATGTTAGTGTCATGAAAGAACATGTATATATAGCCTAGAACGTATGCTAACTATCCCGTGTCCTTGAAGAAGAGGTGCAAGGCAATGAAAATTAAGTTGAAGAATCCAGGCTGACATGGACGACTAGCATTCTATTAGACTATTTACTACGAATTTTCGGACACCACTGGGTCCTCCCTCCTCACCAGTCCAACAAAACACTAAAATTACAAAAATTGAAATTACAATGTTGAACAAACACACAGAACAACAGGTGGCTAAGTGGTATACACAGTTTTAAAACAAACAATCAAGCAAGGTCGAGTGGGTGGATAGTATTAGGAAAGGTTGGTCATTCCCGAGCTCGTATTTTCTCCCCCGCCAAATGACGTCACTGGGGCGCTTCGGGTTTCAAGCCTTGAATCAAGCAATACAAGACTGGCAGCCATTTGCAATGATAGACGAGAGGATCATGGGAGAATTAAATCTCACAAAATATTTTTTTGGGGTTTTCAGCCACACGTCCATGACAGTGTAATTCTTGACAATATTTAAACACCGGGTGTTGCTAGCAGCAATGGTGAAACTTTCAAGATTAAGCCTAATCAAATTGTTGGTTTCAATGGTTTCGCGACAATTCGGTCCCACGACAATTCGGTCCCAAAAACTCGGTCCCGGACAATTCGGTCCCAAAAAAATAACACTACATACGACAATTCGGTCCAAAGTCAAAAAATTTTCCAAGTTAATAAAATGCCAGTTAAAACTGAGCACAACTATTACAACTATTACTAAAAAAATAAGAATCTTATTAAGAAGCGCAATGCCAGTTTCTATTTTGTTTACAACTTAAAATTTTTATTTTTTTTTCCAAACTCTCTGGTCATTACGCTTCTGGGTACTAAGGACAGCTTATAAAACCGAGTTCACCCTTAAAAATGTATGCAGTAGGTCGGGGGGTGGGGTGATTTAAAGGAAAGATGTGTATTTTTAGGTGCGGGAGTTATGCTAAGAACACTGCTGATATAAAGGAGTCAAAATTCTTAGAAAAAAGGGTTAGATAATTTTTGAACGCTTCCCAATCGTTGCTGTAATTTCAAAACTTGGGGTCGTACACGTTTCGGTGGCAGTTCTCCCTTAGCTCCCTGAGCAATGGCCAAGGCAACGCTACTGAGCTTGGTCCGTTTGAATGGCTTTGATGGCTTTCCACACAGTTGGATGACTACAACCAATCAAAGATTATGTTCCAGCAAACCGCAGCATTGCTTGTTCTACTGGTATCTGCCATAGTTGCGTCGTTTTATAATACTACGTGGAGCTCAACTAATCTGCATTTATTTACATTTAACTCACCTAACCACTCGGGCGAGTTATTTTTTTTTTTTTTGTAGGACCGAATTTTTTTTTCGTAGGGTTGTTTTTTATACGGAACCGAACTGTCGCACTAGCTGTAATTTTGGGACCGAATTGTCCGGGACCGAGTTGTCCGAGACCGAATTGTCATGGACCGGTTTCAATATGTACCACTGAATCGTGTTTAAAATCTGGATCACTAAAGTGTCTAGCATAGCCTTGCGTCATCAAGGGCGACGCAGTACAGTAAGTTACCTTTATGCACTTACGTTTCATTTGAGTGGCATGACTCGGATTCGAACTGGCGAACCAGTTCATCACCAGATCACTTCCATACCGATATGGCCACCCGTCCACTGGCATAAAGATAACTCAATGAACCAGTTATTGCATCACAACCTGTGACCAGAACTCCATTCGACCGAAAGTACTTGGTCGTACGCAATGGAGAGAGAATAAAAATCAACACGCATATCAACCATCAATGGTGTTTTCCTGGAAACAGTCTTTGTGACGTCACGTCACACCACTCTGCATGTACCAATTGCCGGTCAGAACGCATTTTGGAACGTCTTCCGCTACATGCCGCTTTCCTTTGGGGTTAGCCATTACGTTAACTACAAACCACAACATAAAACACGTTTTATTGTTGTGTTGAATGCCAGCCTGACCCAGATGGCGAAATTCGAATGGTTTAGCCACTCTCACAAGCACTGCAATTACTTGTAAATTAGTTAGCGTAGATTAGTTAGCAAACAAAACTCCGGCAAATCTACTCAACAACTTTTGGACTAAAAACACACCTCGACTGAACCAACTAGAACGCAGTCAACAACGTGCCAGGCCGCACATTAACAGACAGACTCATGCAATCTGGTAGTATAAAACAACGCCACTCTTAACGAGATTTGAAGAGCATAAATCGTGGTTGTCCTGCAGGTTTTGTTGTCGATCATTAACTCAACGTTGCGACCCAATGGAGTAGAAAAGGAAGTAGTTTTATTATCGCAGTTAAAAAAACTGGGTGAGAACCGTTTGTTGTTGTTAATAGAATTTCAATGAGGTATGACGAAGTTACAGTAAAGCCCATCTTCAGGCAAGTAGTTATAGCTGAACTACCAAACCATGGTCACTAAACAATCCGGCCAGACCTATAACGATTTAAGGGGATAGACAATATGGCCGACACGAAACGAAGTTGCCTAAATCGTTGTCAAGAGGCGGAGGCATGTTCGGCAGTATACAGCAGGCACGGATTTTGGGGTTAAGTCGCGACATCTACCGACAACTGGTGGTAATTTTCAAAATTATAATTATAATTTTACTCAGCTTTGTGCGTAACGTGTTGTTATTAGCTTTAAAGCCTGTTTATAAACCATTGTTGTGATTTCCTGTTAACAGTCGCCCAAGCTTTTATTAGATTTAGTTAGATCCAGGGTTAAGAGACACAGAGTCCTAGATCCCGTTTGCGTGAAAATATTGTGACTGGAAGAACACATGACGTCATCAGCACTGTGCATCTTTTGTTGAAAAGAGAATTCGAATCATTACTCATACGGACAACTCAGTTTGAAAGACACACAAACAAACAAAAGAAAGCCAGTATCGAGATTCCCACTGCGTGCATTCAAACAAACAAAAGAATTAAGATTATCGCGAGATTCCTACTACGGACGTCAATAGAATACAGATTATGGAGATTCCCACTGTGGATACACACACTCACACACATACACAAACAATCTTACGATCTTATTTATATAGATTTTAAAGAGCAAATAAATAGTTGATATCCGTGAGAAATAGACGATTAACCGGCGATAATGGCCCGTTTGCGATAACGGGACAGTCCAATGTCGAAGGATAGGGGAGATCGCTGGTCGCTGGTTAATCGCCTATTTCGCACGGATAGGTGTTTTAATGGTAAGTTGCGAAGTCAAGCAAACATATCGACTTATTTCAGTTTAAAACAAATATACATTTTTATATTTTATCGTACGGCCCCTAACTTTCTCAATGCTAAAAACGAGCCGCGATATATCCCATATCACCACACTAAACTGTGGCGATATGGGATATATCACTTAGGGATGGGTCGGTTTCATTTGTTGGCTTCGGTTCCAGTTTCGGTTTTCACTCACACAAAACCACGGTTTCGGTTTCGGTATCGGTTTTTGCCGCCATCCACCCACACCAGCTATTTCTAGTTTGTTTTCTTGTAATATTAGTATTACTAGGTTTTAACTCACTCCTGCTTTCACTTTCAGCAGCGTCATAGACCATGGACCTAGCTGTGGCACCATTTTTCTCTACTATTTTCTTTTTAATGACTGTCATTTATACGTACAAAATGATAATTAGTAAAAAAAAATTTAAAAAACAGATCAATTTTCGATCTTTCGAACACCGTACGAAAAACCGACATAAAATCCGAATAGGTTTCGGTTTTCAGTAAAAACCGAAAATTCGGTTTCGGTTTCGGTTACCGACCCGTTTTTAATATCACCACACTAAAGTGTGGCGATATGGAAGCCATGCTCAGAGAAGTAGCGATACGACATGGCCAACACTTTCAAAAGGAAGAATTCCTTAATAAAACCAGAATTTGAATTTTATTTTTTTAATGTTAACCTACGTTCCTTGTTCGAAAAATAATCGAACCCCGTGCTTTTTTATGAAGCAACAACTTAAGATAAAAGCAAATAAATTGTCACATGGTTTTATTACACAGTTCTACATTTCAAAATCTAGCCAAGAAAATTAAATACTTTAAATGCTTACTACTCCCCCCTGCCCCCCTGCCCCCCCCGAAGAAAAAAGCGGGGGACGGGGAATCACAAATCTAACGTGAACCTGCATCGGCCTTTCGAAAACACCAACTGACATAACGTATACGAAATACACATGAAATTTCATCGTTAAAATTTAGTGTTACGATATTTCCTTCCAGCCTCCCCCCTTCGAAAATTACACCCACAATGTCCCTAACTGCCCACATAGTTCACAAGAATGCTACATTACCGCTGAAGTGTCTGAAGATGTAGATGAAAACTAAACCTTTTCTTGGGCCTTATTAAGCTTAAAACTTCTTCGCTGTCGTCCAAACCTTCGTTTTCCATCAGAGAATGACTAAAAAGCGAAGAACCCGCTCAGAAAGCACATTATGCAAATTATAGAAAGACGACACACTACGTAAAATGAGAGAATTAAACAAAACAAAAAAACCTTTTAGGTTAACCTAGGGTGAACGACGTAATTTTTCAGGATGAAATTTCCGTAATGTATAACAAGGTAATAGACATCAGTCCAATGACTTAAAAAAAAAACGTGTATCTCCTAAACCTATTTTTTTAAAAGAAATTCTCCCTATACACACACACACCCCTGCTCATCATCCACTCTCGCTCAAATGGTATCGGCCACATACCTGACTGGATCAAAAAAAAATTATGCAAACGTGACGACACAAAATTTGTATACACAACAGACCTTGCAATTCATTTGCGAAGGCAAACTTTCCATTTACCCCAAATTTTGTTTTTAATTTCGAAAGCTAGGGACCGTACGATAAATTTGTTATAGTACCCCAGACGAACTGTATGGGATTTATGACCTGATGGGCGATGTCTCTTACGTGGCCAATCTGCTCGACCTACGTCGCGATGACGTGTCGGCATCGCCTTAACGTCATCTTGACGTAGTTCTCGCGGATTGGCCATGGTTCGGGATATCGTCCATCGGGAAATAAATCCCATACAGTTCGTCAGGGGTACTATAACTATTACTTATTGAATATTGAATTTAGGAATTTTTACACGCGACTGATGCAAGTTCCGGAACGGTAACTTCCAGCGTAGAAACTTCTAGTCTAGGGAAGCAATAGCTGTGGAAAGCTGTCCTCTTCTATCTCCGTTTTCGTATTTCGTGTTTAAGGTAAAACCGTATTAAATAATATTAGAGTATAAAATGAGCTATGCACTTGAGTCGTAGGTTTTCAGTTGTGTTTCAAAGTACCAGTAGCCTAGTTTTCGTACCGTCAGGACAAAAGGTTGGCGTGTTAGGCTTAGCTTGCGAAATTTTTTCTTTTCGTGTTGGTACGAAAAATGTCACCAGTTGCAAATGTGCCTGTTTACACTGGGTTTTGCAATGGGTTGTGTTAGTTGAATTTGTGTTGTGTATTGCTGTGACGTGCACATCACGTGACTGGGCTAGTCCAATCAGACGGCCAAACAGCCGTTGTTCTCGTGCGTCATTGGCTAACTCATGGTGACGTCACGGCAAACAGCCATTAGACATGGTTCAGTTATGGAGAGTTGGTCATTACGTAAAGTGGTTGAGCTGTTGAGCAGGGCGGCTTAGAGGTTGTGCAGACCCCATAAAAGTGTAAGATTATGAAAAAAGTGTGGGTAGTCAAAAAAGTGTGGGTCGTCAAAAAAATGTGGGGTTCTCAAAATTAACCCACGGTGACGTTTGTATTAGGTTTTCAGATTCACCATGTAGTATAACGACTACACCTTTGGTAAGGGAATGTTAGCGTGACATCACCACCGTGCTTTAATGTGGTTTATATGTGTTTATTACGGTGACAGGCCATTTTTAACGTTTTTAAATGCATAAAATAAATAGTTAAACTCCATTGCCAGCAGCATTTTCTACAAGAAAAAGAAAGGATTTACTAATTTTAGTACCACGCGTATATTTTAAAGTTTTTTCTCTAACCATCTGAAAAAATGTATGCGTTATTTAAACGTCAGGTAACCATGCGCAATGGCTGTTTGCCGTGACGTCACCGTGAGTTAGCCAATGACGAACGAGAACAACGGTTGGTTGGCCGTCTGATTGGACTAGCCCAGTCACGTGATATGCACGTCACAGCAAACAGCCATGGCGTGTGGTGTAGGTTACACACATTTCTAACAGTTACATTTAGTGGCAAGAAATGGTACTAAAATTTTATTGGATAAAACGCTATATGTAACGGATAACGGTGCCTTGATAGCATTGTTCAAGCTTTCTAAATGTGTCTCGCGATGAACACGGTTAATTGAAAGGCATGATGAGCTGAGTTCGTTTTTTTTTTCCAAATCCCCACTCCCTCTGGTGATGTCTAGTGATGTTAACTCAATAACGCTCATTTTTCTGTGTAAAAGTAACTCCTTTTCTAATGAGTACTTTTATTATTTTTAACATACATGAATTTGCACTCTTCCGAGGTAACTCAATGAAATAATAACATCTGATTGTCGCATTTAAACACTACAGGAAAACACGCAACCGTAAAAACAAAAGGCTTTAGTTAACGACACACATTAACTTCATTTAAATTAGGCTCTATACCGTGTTTCATGGATGAATAGGCCAATTCTCAACCAAATTCTCCCAATTAGCTGCTACTTACGAAATAAAAACGGCAGGTAAAAAAAATTAGGCGTAAAAGCTGGAAATTAGGCCTTAAATCTTCGCACCGTGTTGCATAAATGAATAAGCGTACTCTCGAAATCAACTCTCCGTTTGCTACTTTTGACGGAATTAAAACGGCAGGTAAAAATTAGGCTTAAATGCTGACAATTACGACTAAAATTAAAACTATAGGCCTAAAAGCTAATGCATTTTTAACCGGCAATTGTGAAGATGGTGACTACGTTTAGGTTATATAATAGAGAGTGCTGTTGCAGTGCGTGATAGAGGTGTACGCCTCAACATTTTTGAAAGTAGCGGAAGAAGACTGGTTGCTACTAGGTAGTCGCTGCACTAGCTTGTTTCTGTCAGCTCTCAAAATGCGTATTCTATGTTAATGATAAAGTAGTGTTTGAAGAGCTAAAACCAACTCTTTGCTGCATTCGTTCGTCATTTGTAGCTCTTGGCTTGCAAGCCTTTTATTTGTAAACGAAGGTTGTATAAATTTGCTGTTAATATGGCTCAGCAGCAGGACCTCTGCCTTTGGTTTCAAAGGTCCTGGGTTCGGTTCCCCCGCTCAGGCTTTCTGACATACAAGTCCAAAAGGCAACGTAAATAGGTTTTCATTAGTTAAGGGTTAAAGGAGCGTTAACCACTCCTGGTCATCTGCCCGAAGCCGTAAGGCCCTATGGCTGCAACAGCCAGATTCCCAGGCGGTCACCCACCCAAGTATCGATGCAGCCCAATGCTGCTTGACTTCGGGGATCTGACGAGAACCGGTGTTTCCAGCACTGCAAGGCCGCAGTTGTTAACAATCAACATTGCACAACAATTTTCGAGTTCGTTTTCTGCATTGTTGCAGGCAGTGGCAGTTGTTGAACGATGCAACCTTGCTTTGTATCAGTGTTCCGGACTCCTCTGCCCTCTGGTGTATAGAAAGGTGACTTAAGTCATTTGTAGTATGAGAGGTTTGTATGGTGGAGTTACGTTGTCTACTGTTGTTGTGTAGTGCTGTATATGATTCTGTTGTGGGTGTTCGGATTTGGGCCAGGGCCCCGAAAATCAGTCACTCAGTCGTCGCAGCACAATAGGGCCCATAATGGACTACACCATTTGCCCATTTCAATGAATAATTTGCCATTTGTATCCTTGGCGGTGTATATAAAGTGTCCGCAGCCTATCTTGAGCTCGCCCCAGAACGACACAGATAATCAATTGTATGTTTTTGGTAGCAGAGTACCTTGTTGATATCCAAGATGGTTACAAAAACAATGGCGGCCGTCGACTAAAGCCGCTCTTTCCAGGAAGACGTAGCCGCTCATAAATACCTGCATGACTCAAGACAGGCCGCGGACACTATAGTCGTTGCTTTCTGAAATAATTCAATTGAGCTCAGGAAGCCCGCATTCAGGAAATAAGTGAGACATTTAATCATGTTGGTCTGCTTCAAAATTAAAACAGTTTTTTTTGGGGGGTTTTAAACTTTGGTTATGTAAGATTTAAGCAGAAGTCCGAGTCGTTTCGTTCGAATCAGCAACGTTGTTATCGGGTAACAATGACAGAGCTCTACGAGAAATTGTTGCCAATTATAGAGCATTGATGTTTTTCGTGCGCCTAAACTTTTGCAGTGTGCACCCTCTGCGAAAGTAGCTGTTGCAATTGTAGCGTTGTTGACTTGTTATCAACCAGTTTCGACGGTCTCAGTACTATACAACAATGCTTGTAACAATGCAACAAGCTTGATACCTTCATCTCAGGGCCGGAGGAGTGGGATTTCCATCCCAGGCCTGGAGTGCTGAGATCGACAAAGGGCCAGCACGCGCACAACAAAGAACGAATCGTGCTGACGTTCTTTTGCTCACAAAGCTTGACAATGCGACTGTGCCTGCAACAATGTTTGCACAAAAAACGAACCCTAATGCCGATTTCCCCCTTCAGCGAACAACGACGATGTTGCATTAACAATGACGGTGAATGCGCTTTTCAATTGTTACGCGACTGGGTGGTGAATAGGTTATTACACGGTTTCCTCGTACTGAGCTCAACTGAGCTCAACGGTTTCCTCGTACTGAGCTCGGGGCCTCGACATTGTTGATCTCAGTACTCGGAAAGCGGGTAATAACCTACACTTATCACTCTGAGAAGGGCCCGGTGGTGTGTCGCGCTCATGTCCATTGTGGCATGTCAAAGATCCAGGGTTTTCCGCATTGATTTCTCCAGCTAAATTGTCCCTCTCACCGTCGTGGGGCGGAAAACCCATTTTGAGTTCGAGCTTCTTAAAAGTGAAAAAAAAAAAAAAACTACGGATTAACTCAACTTTACGGATTAAGGATCTTCTTGACGTGATGATGATGATGTGCTACCAGTGAACACGGAAAGGTTTCCATGCTGAGCTCACGGCGTATAATTGTTCCACCCTGATGAGCGGTTACAGTATTTAGGTGCTTTCGCCGTGAGTTCGTCACTGTTGCTATATATTCGTTGGTTATTACGTTCATAAATCCACGGTTTTACAATACAAAAATCAGCAATGGTGACAAGGTTTACAGCAGTATTTATTAGAAAAAAAGTCCTTAAAATCAGTGAAGCAAGAAAAAACAAACATCTAAGGCGTGGTACTAACGCTAGGTATAACAGTTGTTGAGCCGAACGCCAGGAATCAGACGTCACTTATAATTTGTGTTAGTTCGACGCCTTTTTCCCTTGTTGAATGATTTACGGATTTTTTTTTTTAGTGCAGCCTTAATCCGGCTCTATATGCTTTAAGACGTTTTGCATTAATAACATTAAAGACGATTTTGTACTACGGTACTAAAAAAAAATTAGCGTCAATTACTCCTCCCTCTTTTCCCTTTTAACTTTCGAGGCACGGTCTTAATGGATGTGTCTGGTTTTTTTTACGCATTTTTTTTTTTTTACGGTCATGTTCGCGTCATTTGCAACCAAGTTATAACACCTCGATTCTTTCTACAAAATTCAGCGTGCAATTCCACTCAGCCTTAGACGTTTCTTTAATACGGGAATCTGGAAGTCGGCATGGCATGAGGAAGAAGGCCTGTAAATCAGTTTTTTTTTTCACTCTTCTTAACCTAGCTGTCAACGACGGGTTTTTTTTTCGTTTCTTTAATCTTTTGCCCTTCTTAATTACATACATACTCTGATTAGGTTAAATGTATTTTATTTTTTTTTTCTGCATTCGGAACAGATGAATTAAGTGAGAACGATTGTTAAAGAGTATAACTGAAAGGTAATTTAGTGTTCCCATTAAAATACTAAAATTAATTACCGTGAGTTTTCCAGAGTAGTTGAGGTCAATTTCCAAGGTATTTACCGTAATTTTAGGAAATAATTTTTTTGCGCACATTTTCCACGTTTTACTGTTTAAACAGTTTTTTACGCAGTGCAAAAGAGTTATGAGTCTCATTTAACGAGCTTGTAGGTATCAATACAGAAGTAGAACGATAATATTTTTTTCTAACAAGTGTGTTAACACAATAAGTTTTTATACAGTTAGGCTTACTCATAACCTTAATTACTTTTGTGTTTTTTTTACTCCTGAATTTTCCAGGTTTTTTTGTGTGAAAAATCTGAGAATTCCCTGAGTTTTCCCTGAGTTCCAAACGTAGTTTAAATTCCCTGGCTTTTCCTGGTTTCCAGGTTGGTGGGCTTCCCGTAACTACACAAATTCTTTTGTAACTTGAGAGTGATATTCAATGTTATCACTTGGGTAAAATAATTTTTGAGTTCTGAGTGAAGAATCATTTGCAGAGAAAGCAGTCCAAGAAATCTACGAACTGACACGCGAGTTTCATAGGTTTTTGGCTGGTTTTAAGTTGTTCCCTGAGGATAAACTAAATTTTGTGTCACTTTTTGCGTGTCACTTTGTCGCTTCTTGGAACTGAAGCTGGTACCAAAACAAAATCACTCGAAGAAAATTCATCCCGAACGACGTTAAAAGGGCATATCTTGTTAATATTTTCGGGCATCCTGCTCGAAATAGCTCTTGCGACATTTACTTAGGCTAGAGTGAATGTAGCAATCACGTTTCTTGCAAGGGGAAAATGGAAAAGTGAATGCCTTTTTAAAATTTGCACTCTCTGAACTAATGTTGGAAAACTGAGTCATATATAGGAAAACCAATCCGGAGGAATGTACCTTTAATTAATTATAGTGTCCGCGGCCTATCTTGAGTTCGCCCCAGAACGAATACAGATAATCGATTGTATGTTTTCGATAGCAGAGCACCTTGTTGATATCCTAGATGGTTACAAAAACAATAGCGGCCGTCGATAAAAGCCGCTTCCTCCAGGAAGATGTAGCCGCTCATAAAATATCTGCAAGACTCAAGATACGCTGCGCGCACAGTATAGGCGCTATTAAAGAAACGGAAATTAGGTGTAAATTAAACACAATGCTACATTGTTGGGGCATTCCTCAAGGCGGCACACTCAGCGGATGGCTATTCAACTTATTTATTAGTACATCACTGAGTTGCGTTGTTATATGCAGATGATCTAAAATCTATAATAGAGTTGATTAACTTGAAAGTTGCCAGCAGCTGCAAGTTGCCCTCGATAGGTTAGATAAATGGGCAGCTGACAATAAAATGAAGTTTCACCCACAGAAATGTGGTATTCTATACGTACTGGCAAACGCAAGGTGCTTGATTTTCACTATTACTTGTCTAATTTTCATTCTAACTAGCTGTTTCCCCCGGCGTAACATACGCCGGCTAGCTGGTTCCCGCATACCTGAGCGTAACACTGTAGTGGGCCCCGGTTTCCCCTATTGTGTGGTCTGAATATCCCCATCTCTGCTCCCTCTTTGAACCCCTGCTGATTTGTGTTATGGAAGTAAATGTTTATTTTCAATGGAGGACGTTTCTCTGTTCTGATACCAAGTCCAACAAAGCCAACAACGGTTGTACATGCAGTGATTGTTACTCAACCAACTTTGAAACTCTTCCAAGTCGGCTCTTAAGAGCTAGCTTTATTAATGCAATATGTCGATTGTTATAGGCCACATCTGTTTGTTTGACATTGTCGGTCGCTCGCCCTCTTTCATTATACACCCTCTTTCATTGTAGTGCATAATAATGATGAATTTGCTTGCCCAACCTAAGCGTATTATACATACAGATTTCGTTAACGGCCTGAATGTTCCTTAATGGAAAGACACGGTCGAAAGGAAAATTAAATTCCGATTTTTCATTATCGGAATTTTATTTTCAGTATCTGTTGTCTGTTGTATACAGAATTAAAATTTCAGTAGAGGCTGTAAACTGAATTTTCGTTAACGAAAAATGTATATTTATTAAAGGGAATGTGGAGAATTCGCGTGTGTTGCAACTTAATGGAAATTGATTGAGCGTTAACGGAAAATGAAGGTTCGATAACGAGAAATGAGCGATTGGCCAGAGATAGCGCTTGTGTTGCATGCACCACTGAGTTAGAAAGAAAGAAAATTCTGGTTTCGATATCGGAAAATTCTAGTTTCGATGTGGAACCTCATTGTCCGTTAACGAAAATTCAATTTCCGTTACCTGATATTCGTCTTTCGTTAACGAAAAATTATTTTTATGTGAGTGAATAATATATTTTTGTTCCCCTTGGCGCAGTGTTTCAATAAATTTATTTTATTTATCGAATTTCCGTTAACAACAAATGAATTTTAATGATGTGCAATTATGATTGCTTGTCGATAATGTTTTCATTATCGGAATTTCATTTTCATTATCGACTTTGTATTTCCGTTAACGGATATTCAGGCCGATAATGAAAATTAAAATATGATAATGAAAAATGTTTAATAAAAAATCGGATGGCGCGCCAAACTTTGAGGACACATTTTTTATTTTTTTTTTACTTCTTAACAAGATTTACATTCATGTCGTCTACAATGCCGTTTGCAAAACGTTGGAATCTTTTTGTAAATTCGAGCTTGGCATTCCACTCAGCTTCAAGCACTCGTTTAAGAATAAGGAAATATGGAAACTGAGTGGCCTGGGGAAGTAGGCCTGTAAATCAGCTTTTTTGCCTTCTTCCTAACACAGATGTCATTTGTTATTTCTTTCTAAGTTTTTTTTGTGTGCGTGTGTCAGTTTATTTTAATTTTATGTTTTTTTTTTACTTTATTCTTTTTCGCTCCTTAATATTATTTTCTCTTCTTCTATTATTATTATGTTAACAGTTAAGTAAGGTACCATTTTTTTGTGCGTGCGTGCGTGCGTGTGTGTTTGTTACTCATTGTCTTAACTTCACTTTTTGATTAAATTTTTTGAAAAGGCTGCTTTTAATACGAAAAGTTTGATCGTTCCTTGCTGAGGAAAAAATAAAAGACTTGGACACCTATTTACGCTGGCCAAAATTTAATAAACATTTTTCTTTGCCCAGCTTAACCCCTCCGCTACTGGTGTGCTCGAACAAGGACGTAATGCATTCGGGCCAAAAGCGAGCCTACAACAGCCGAGTGGTCAGCGTCATCGTCTCCAAACCAAGAGAATGCCGGCTAGAATCCCACGACCGACCCAACCATCATATGGGACTTTAAAAAAATCACCAGAAATAATTCAGTAGTGAAAGGGTTAATAAACGTTTTTCTTGGCCCAGCTTAATAAACATTTTTCCTTGGCCAGCTTAAATAAGGAAAGAACCATTTTACCACCCTACTGATATTACTAACTATGTGTTTCGCATGCGTCAGCATGTATAAGTTTCTAGTTGATTGGTTTTTGATTGGTTGGATGCGCGACAATAATTAAGCTTAGCTTTTTGACGTGCTCCCAGCCGTAGCCATGGCACCAGAAGGAGAGATGGACAATTTTGCTAGGTAAATCCCATCGGAATTACTAGGCTCTTTTACATGCCACAATCGACGTGAGCACGAGACATCACAGGGCCCTTCTCTTCCCGAAAATGCCAGGGATGGTTGAAGCTGAACTTGAACCCAAGACCTCTGGCACTTGAGGCGATCGTGTTAACCATTAGGCCACCTTGCCCCAAACACGAAAATTAAGTAGTAGACACCCGTTTTAAGATACGTAATCACTCACATTTCTGAACTGGAAGTGACCGAGTGAGCCCATCATCTATGGAACGGTATACCAGATAGAGACAAACGGTTTTACCATTAGATTCAGCGCCCAGAAATTAGTTAACATTAATAAAAAAAAAATGGTTACACAAAGTGACATCACCCAAGAAGAAGAAGAGGGGTGGGGGGAGGGGGAAACGGTGTGTGATAGTCTGGGAAGGGGGGAGGGGGGTCACTAAACGTGTGACGTCCCACAATCATGTTTTTTTTACCAAGCAAAGACATAAGTTCCAAAAGGGGTGAAGATTAAGAAAAAAAAAGTCATCAGTTACTTTCCGTGAAAATCGGGACTAATTTTGACGGAAATTATTTGAATAATTTCAAATGAATAATACGTTTACTTCACCATAAATTACAGTTACAATTAACCTTGCCGATTTTTGTTCAATTACTATTACATTACGGTAGAATTTGTAAAAAAAAAAAAAAGACCCTAAATTACGATTACTTTTTTCTATCCCAAGCCTAATCTGAATCTTTAAAGTTTTTTTTTTTTTTAATTTTTTTGCATTATCATTCGATGCAACAAATCGGAAAGGAGAAGTCGAATAGTCTGGAGCGCTTCGGTTCGGTTCGGTCGTGTGGGAACTGGGAATAGTAAGTCACTCCTCGTCGATCTCGCCGCCTGAGACAATTCCGCCATGTTTTCCACAGCATTGCTCGATCAAAACAAACTTGGGCTGGTTGCAGGTTTGAAGGTTTGTTTATTAAGAACACAGCAAAACATTTTCTAGTAAACAACAATTTGACCCAGACCGATAAACCTAGAGGAAACATCTGTGATGTGCGGGGAGGGGGGGGGGGGCCGGAGGCGGGAGGAGGAGGGAAATAAATAGGAGGATACGGAAAAGAACTATCAATGTTTTTAGTGATGATTGAAGAAGTCGTCAACATTGACCGAATCCCCATCCTTTTTTTTCCCCAGAGGAAAAACATTAAGTTATTATTATATAGACCGAAAGTCAACAGACTCTCGCCGGCACCCAAAAACCATAAGCTTCAAGGTGTTGAAAATTCATCGGAAATTCATATTGCGATGTATTTGTCTTTCTCTCAGTCTCCGTCGGTTAGTAATATTCTATCAGCTTTCTTTTGGCCTCTAAAACAAACAAAAAAAATAAATAAATAAAAAAATTCATAATTTTCGCCGGCACCCAGCGTTTAGGACGCGTTTAGCAACGACTCGCCTTTGCATTCTAGCAGCTAGAATTTAATCACGATGACAAAAGTGTCGTTGCTACGGTAACAACGCTATTTGGGACTAGCTATATCCGACATCGTTAGAGAAAATGCTTTCAGTCTTATAATCCGTGACAATAAGATAAAGGATTTCTTCTAACGAAGCAATTTACGCAACGAGGAGATTTACGGAATTTCTGGGATTTTAAGATTTACGAAAGATTTAAGTAAGATTTAATGATTTACACGAGAATTTTTCAAGATTTACAAGGATTTAGAGAAGATTTAAAGATTTACACAAAATTTTGGAGATTTACAGATTTAAAGATTTACATGAAGATTTGAAGATTTACACAGGTTTATAGATTTAAAGATTTACACGAAGATTTTGCAACTTTACTGGGATTTAAAGATTTAAGTAAGATTTAATGATTTACATGAGAATTGTTCAAGATTTACAAGGATTTAGAGACGATTTAAAGATTTACACAAAATTTTGGAGATTCACACAGATTTACAGATTTAAAGATTTACACGAAGATTTGCATGATTTAAAGATTTACAAAAGATTTAAGTAAGATTTACGTGATTTACAAGATTTGTACAAGATTTAAGGATTTGAATGATTTACACAAGATTTACAGATTTACAACGGATTTATAAATCTTAAATCTTGGGTGTACGAGATTTATAGCTTTGTCGAACCCCTTGGTTGTGAGTCGGTGCAGCTAAAACCGCCGCCATGTTGGAATTTTAGATGATTTCTAACTTCTAGCTGCGAGAAGGCAAGGGCGCGTTTACGCAACGACTCTCCTTCACCTTCTCGCAGCTAGAAGCTAGACATCATCTGAAAATTCCAACATGGCGGCGGTTTTAGTTCTGCCAGCTCGCATCGAAAACTGTTAATAATACGAGTTCCGAAGCGACTGGGAAAACCGTTTCGTCAGGAGAAATTATTTATCTTATTGTCATGGATTATAAGACTGCAAGCATTTCCTCAAATGATGGCGAATTTAGCTAATCCTGGTGGCGTTGTTACCACGGTGACGCCCACATGTACCATCGCGATTAAAATTCTAGCTGCGAGAATTAAAAAGGCGAGTCGTTGCTAAACTCGCCCTAACCGTAACGTAATGAGCGATCAACCGAATCGGGCGATTGCGTTCGGATTTGTATATATTTTGACATGTTTTATCTGTTTTACCAGTTTTTTTTTAGCGTATTCAAGTAGTCTGTGAAATTGTGAAATCTTCAATGAAAATGTTTTAAAAAATGATTACAGTGGTCAGTTTAGGGTCCTGGTAAAAAAAAAATAGTTATTCATGCACTATGCCATGAATAACACAATTAGACTTTGCTACGGCGTCTCCTCAAGGTTAAAGTGGCACTATGCACGTATTGAAAATCCTGCAGAATCTAGCAACGTCTAGCACCATCTATTACTATCTAGCACTTGCTTGCATCAAGCGAAAGAATGAACAACGCCATTCCTTTTAACGAAACCACGAAAGCTTCGAGCCTCCTTAATTACTGAGCAAAAAAATTTGGTACGGCCTCGTGCACCTGGGAGCATGCTTTAAGGTTAACAATATTTCTGCCACTAGATGGTGCCACGGTATTTTAGCACGATTTTCAATCGGTGATATAGTGCCACTTCAAAGCTCAAATGCCAACTGTAGTTATATTTCAATAACTATTTCATCAATTGGAATAATTTTTTTTCGCAATGAACTTTAGTTACAACCTTAAACCTTAATTTGGCACAATGACTTCTGTCGATTTGCAAGTCAAGCGAATCGAACCGTCGTTGTCTTGGCTAGGAGACGAGGACGCTAACCACTATGCTGTCCTTGCTCGCTTTGATCGGGTTCCCGTCACAAAGCTCGGGTTGAGCGTTTTTCATGTTTGTAGTATATGCATCCAACAGGATACGACGTCAAATTAAAGGCGTCTATTCCCCATTTCGATAGCGTTGCCCATATTCTGAACGCAGTATCCACGTTCCAGATTCTCCGTCATCCAATAGGCTGATGATGTGGGTCACGTGATCTCTTTTTAGTTATGAAAATCGCGGCGCTGCTGCGAATAGTATTGTTCCCATTTTTAATTTGCCGATATTTTTCTTTATACTGCTCAAAGATTCAATGGTGCATGATGCTGGAGACGTTGGAACATGGGTACTACCCACCCTTTTCTTCCCATGAACCACCAGAAGGGATGACCCTCCCGGGGCTCCAGAAAGAAGTGTAAAAGCTGTTGGAGAACATCTAAACCATGCGCAATGGCTGTTTGCCGTGACGTCACCATAAGTTAGCCAATGACAAACGAGAACAACGGCTGTTTGGCCGTCTGATTGGACTAGCCCAGTCACGTGGTATGCACGTCACAGCCAAACAGCCATGGCGTGTGGTATAGGAGTAGAAAAGATGAAACGGCGCCATTAAGGGTTAATGCCCCAAAACGACAAAACTAATCCAACCTTTATTCGTGAGAAAAATAAAACGAAATTAAACTTGCATGATTAACCTTGGCATGTTCTCCATGAACGTCTCAGCTTATAAATTCTTTAAAATTTCGAGGCGAACAGGGGCGAGGGGGGTAACAACCGCCATCACTGGAACGGTCAGATTTCATTATTTGGGAGAGCAGATTTTCACATTTTTCATGACTTAGTCCGTCATCTTTTTCAATTTTTCCGTATTATTACTTGAACGGTCAGATTTTATTATTTGGGAAGTCAGATTTTCATATTTTTCATGACTTAGTCTGTCACTTTTTTCAATTTTTCTGTATTATTACTGGAACGGTAAGATTTCATTATTTCGGAGGTCAGATTTTCACATTTTTAATGACTTAAGTAACTTTTTTCCCATTCTTCCGCATCGTTACTGGAGAGGTCAGAATTCACATTTTCCAACCACTTTTCATTTTCACAACTCGAACTATTACTGTAGAGCTGAGAATTTCACATTTTTCGCCACTTTGTGCTATTTTTCAGCTCTGGAGAGCTCATTAGTCACACATTTCTACATTATCGTTGGACAGTCCAGATTATTTTTAATACTTTTTTAAGCCCTGGAACGAGCAGAAAATCGGCCCTGTAAGTTTGATTCGTTTCTCAATCAAGAAACCTTTTTTTTTTAAGTGCGTTGGTCAATGGCGGGATTCGAGCCGGACTCCTCTCGGTTCGGAGACTACCCCTTCCACACAGGGGAAAAAGTCCGGACCCGTCCCGGGCCCACTGCTGTGCTCACTGTTCGGCTGTGGGGACCCCTTCAAGCTCGCTGTGTTCTTTGGCACAGACCTAATTGTTTACTTCCATCTTTGGAAGAAAAGAACTTACAGAACAACAATGCGAATAATACAACAAAAATAAATCAGAAGTCTGCACACTCTTTATTGTGGACGCTTTACATATCATTTGGTGTCACCTGATTATAGTTGAACTAACGACCGCCAGGTCAAACATTCCAGACGACTAAGCCATCCCTCCAAGACCTGTTCACAATATGTGGTTGTGTTTTTTTTTTTTTTGCGTTAACTATGGCTTGCCCTTTCAGAAGGGTCAGGAATTATCATACTCGGCGAAAGCCGAGTGTATATGATTGACTGATGACGTCCGGTTCTCCAAATCCCGTTTTGACAAAAAGAAAGCAGATTAAAAGCTTTTGCCTAAAGGTCCAATCCCGTTTCGCCAAATCCCGTTACGCCAAATACCGTTCGTGAAATTTTAGGCAGACGAAAGGTAATCATATAATGGTCAAACATTTGTAGACAAAAACCCACTTCGCTGAATAATATTTTTTTTCAAATTACGGTGCCTCGCTCGCGCTGCCGCGCACACCGCGGCTAAACGTATAACATCAATAATCGCAACTAATCACAAATTCCTCCCAATTAAGCATGCCTCTTTAACTTCTGCAATGTACAATTTTTAAAGATTATTTTGATTCTGTGAAACGAGGTTCTGCAAAACGGGATGTTTGGGAAAGAATAATCATGTGTGTAACTTACTGTTCTTAAACGAGAACCTTCGCATTGACCTTGATCTGACGACGACCCAGTATTCCAACTTAAACAACGTTTAAAGTACACGTTTTTCCTTCCGTATTGCCGGTTTTCAAAACGCCAATAAATCAATTGCTCTTATCCTGCCACTGCTTGTCTTTGTTATATGTTTGCCTTTTAACTCGTCATTGCATAGGAATAAGGTATTAAATTTCGTGTACCTAAAATTTTGTCAAATTAAATTTGGCATAATGGAATTTGACGAAAGGGGACTTATTGAAGTCCTCACGCCAGCAAAACTAAAAGTCTGTTCCTATTCAATATTTTTCGACCAAACTTGGCCAGATCGTAGATAAGTAATGGAAGGTAGTTTAATACCAAAAATTATACAATTCTGTGCAAGAGTATAAAGAAGTAGGGAGCCACACACAAATTTGACAACTGTTCACTTGTTGTTGTTGTTCTTAGGGGGGGGGCACCGTTTCAGAAAAAAGAACTACTGCACCTACCTAAAATCTGAAACATGATTTAAGCCAGAAATTTCATTGTCCTTCATCCGCAAAGAGACCACTTTCTCAATTGGTCAACCCATTCGGGAGCTACGGGACCCTGAACGATTCCTTGTTTGTTTTACATAGTTTTAAACATCAAAGGGTTTCAAAGGGTTTAACGAGCGTTAACCACTCCTGTTTTAAACATTGTAATTAGGGAACAATGCCAATGAGCAAACGCCAGCCAGAAAGCATAGACCGAAGAATTTATAAGGATATGCGGCAATGATTAGGAAACAATTATTCACCCACACTTTGAGGAACGTGAAGAGGAGGAAGCATTATCCTTATTACGAATTAGTTTATTAATAATATTAGTTTCTCATTAATTTACAAAATTAGTTTATAAAAGAGGCACACGGATTATACAAACGAATACGTCAAGTGAAGTGTGCCGTAAAGAAAGCGTTATATCATTGAAGTTTCACTTTACTTGTTAAACCGTTAGACGGATGAAAATTTATAATTTTTAATTTAAATAACCAAATGTGCAATGGCTGACGACGATTTTCTCAATTGTATATTTGATTATTTAAATTAAAGATTCTGAATTTTTATTGTGTACAATTTTAACAAGTAAAGTGAAAATCAATTCTATAACCCTTTCTTTATACGGCACACTTGACATTTTTATTTGTAATTGTTAATATTGTTGTCGTTGTTGCTATTTCATTCTGTTGCATTATTCGTGCTGCTTATAATTTCGCTGTGGATTTGTTTCCGAATTTTGTTATTTCCAACTTCATCTTTCACTTTTTTCTGGGGGCGTCAGACGAAAGTCTAACTGGAAAATCGTCTAATGGGATAATTATCCAATATCTGCATAAATACAAAATCTGGAAAATATCTAAACGGAATATCGTATAATGGAAAATCATCTAAAAGGAATATCGTATAATGGAAAATCATCTAAACGGAATATCGTATAATGGATAAACGTCTAACTGGACAATAATATACGTGCGGTTTCTGATATTATATGTAAAGCCGCAGCGAGCACAGTAGCGCGAGCGAGGCAGGGACATTGGACCATTTTCCTGTTACACGACTTTCTATTATACGGTTATACGGTATACATAATACTTCCAATTATGCGATTTTCCAGTTAGACGATTACCTCTCGCCCCCTCTTTCTGATCACTTTCTTCTGTCACTTTTTTTCTGGTGTGCTTCACTGCACGTCTGGCAGCGAAGCCAAAAATCTTTAGTAGTACATCAGAATACATTTAAAGGACGGAAAGCCAAATGGGCTCGATAAGTGTTAAATAAATTCTGATTCAAACCTATTTACGTTCCCTTTTGGGCTTAATTGTCAGACTGCCTGAGTGGGGATTTGAACCCACGCCCTAGGAAACCAAAAGGCCCAAATCCACTACTGGCACGGCCAGAAGGAAACGTCTGTACGGCATTAAACGCGCACAAATGCTGCCTATGGACGTTTCCTTTTGGCCGTGTCAGTATGGCTGAGTGGTAGGACTTCGGCATTTGGTTTCAAAGGTCGTGAGTTCAATTCCCCGCTTAGGTAAGTCCAAACGGCAACCAAAATAAGTTTGATACCGTATTGCTCCAAATTGAAGGTGTTAAATCTCTGTTCAATAGATTTTCCCCTAAGATGGTGCCCATCACCATAAATATTGTGACCGATAAAATACTGAAACAGACGGCATTTTTCCTCTCACGGCATCTTTCATTTTGCACCATTTTTTAATAGCTTGTTACGTACCCCGTTGGGAAGTTTGACGGATTTAGTTTTTTCCTTACACAAGAATAAGATAAAGCAGCGTCTATAAACGCTGCGTGTGACGTAAGATGTGTGTGACGTGTGAAGTCAAATAATCACAGTCAAGTGCACAACGTCCTGTCTTCCAGTCCACGACTTTATGTCTTCCAGACATGAGAATTCAATCGCGTTTTTTTTTTTTATCAAAAATAACGCCCTTTCGAGGAATTTCAAAACCAGATATAACAATGGTTTAACAATGCTTTACCTATTGTTGAATATATTAACCGTTTTTTTCGTACAATGAATGCAAAAAACAGTTAATATGTTCAACAATCGCTAAAGCATTGTTTAACCATTGTTGGCTACAAACGTTGGCATAACTCGCCATTGTTTTGTTGACATCATGCCTGCCTTTGTTTAACTTTTGGTTCGAATGGGCGCTCGTGTAACACAGACACAGACGCGAGCGCCAATTCGAACCATAAGTCCAACAAAAGTGGGCATAATGCCAACAAAACAATGCTGAGTTATGCCACTGTTTGTACCAACAGTGGTTAAACAATGCTTTAGCCATTATAGAACATAACCGGTTTTGACGTGTATTACACGAAAAAACAAAACCGATTAATATGTTCAACAATCGGTAAAGTATTGTTTAGCCATCGTTATATCTGAGCTTGATATTTTTCAAATGGGTGTTATTAGCACAGCCGGCAGGCGTGCTTATTAGAGTTCGTTTGCGCACGAGAATTTTCAAAAAGTGAACAGGCCGATATTTTGATATTTGATATTTTATTGAGCCTACTCGGCCTTTAAGCCACTCGCTCAGTCTAAAAACTACTTACATACTAAACCAGAATCAAAAACACAGTACAAATTGACAAAGATGCACAGCTGTGACCCTGCCCCGTGGGAATGCGTAGGGGCATGAAACCAACCAGGCGGAACAGGCGGAGGCGGCGCGGCTAACAATGTCAAAATGTTACAATGCTGCAACATGTAACAATGGGGAAACAATAGGCGAGGAGCACAAGATCGGATTGTAGCTCACTCGAACAAGATGCAACGATGCTCGGGCACGGGGAAAGTAACATTGTCGTAGTAGCTTCGGGGCGGCTCCATTAAATATAGTCAATCGTTGTCGAGAACCAAAATGAAATGGTCTTGGTTTTCGATTTAATCTTTCAGTTTTAAACCGTCTGGCGCAAAGTCCATAATTTTGAGGCTTAAGGCCGACATGACTCTGCGAGTTATTTACTTCTTCAATGCAGGCTTAGGGAAGCTAGTTGAATTGTTACCGCGATTGTTTGCCATAATACTGCATCTGCTTGCAACAATGCAGAATCAACTATCCATCTGTTGATACTCTACAAACACGCTAGTGTGTTGCCATCAAGTAACAAACATGGAAAAAAGCTTGGGCAGAACCTGAACAGAAATACGCATTTCTAATGTTTCGTTTTTTCGCAAACAAAATTGGGTGTACAGTGGACATACCGTACACATGATAGACCAGACCGTAGCTATTACAATAAAAATTAAGAGAAAAAAGCCAACAAATTAACTGAACAAAAAACGGCTTCGCCTTTAGAAAAAAGGATTAGAGCTCGTATACCCATACTCACAGCTATCAAGGAACACGAAAAAAAAAACGGATCAGAGTTCACTCGAACGCAACGAACTATAATTTGAACTCCAATTCCAGGGAACAAGGATTGTCACACGCCAGCCTACACACAAAATACACATATAGCCACTCACAAGAATCAGACTTAAAATGTAAAACGCAGACAAATTTTGAAAAAGCCAGTATAATACACAAATTAAGTGCATGCACATGCACAAATATTAAACATTTCAAATACAAACAGTGTTCACTTTCTGACTTAACCATTCAGTAAAACGTATCCTTGTTTCCTGGAATTGGAGTTCAAATTATAGTTCGTTGCGTTCGAGTGAACTCTAATCCGTTTTAATTCGTGTTCCTTGACAGCTGTGAGTATGGGCATACGAGCTCTAATCCTTTTTTCTAAACGGCGAATCCGTTTTTTGTTCAGTTAATCTTACATTATAAACCAAAGTCTCATAGCAGAAATGAAGCAACCGCAACGACCCCCGGAAGGGGAACAATGAAAACGTGCTAGTGTGTCAATTGGAAACTGGTACATTGTTGCCTTGAAATAAGCACATTGTTGCCTCGACTAACAATTTGCTATGTGTGGTCATCTCAGCAATAAGTGTTAAATGACGTCACGCACGACGGAAACTTATTTTTTCACATGGTACATATCACTCAAGCCAAAGCGATAAACTGGTAGCGGGGAGGAGGGCTTGGACGATAAATGCCCGTGTGTGGGGCAGTACGTTTGTTAGCCCTGCTCTTTAGAAAAAAAAGAGATTGGGAAGGTGGTGGTGGAGGGAGGGGAGCAATGAGTCTATTACCATTAAACGACGTCATGCACAGTTATTTTTCACACAGTACGGATGCACAGTGGCGTTGTTTTAAATACAGATCATAGCAAATTTTGTTGCGCCAAATCTCGCCAACGAGGAGAGGAAGGGGCAGTATTTAATTCAACCACGTGTAGCAAAGGGGAGGTAGGGAAGTAGATGGACAGGCAACTGTATAGGAAGGGAAAGAAGGGAAGAAGATGGGGAAAAAAGGCAGGAGATAATATGGAAAACAACCACGGGCAAAACAAAACCCCGGGTGAAGCCGGGTAGGACTGCTAGTTCTTTAAATAAAAACTACTCCCTCAACGTTAGTACTGGTTCCAAAAGCTTTCAAGCCTATTTATAAAACATTTTTTTAACCTCATGACGAACGTCGTTGAGAACAAACTACGAAGGTATGTTCGAACGTCTTTCTCTAATCTGTGATTTATGCAAACGAGTAGGGAGAAGTGTCACAAACAACAAGTACGGTATCAACTTATCTGTAAACCGGTTTGCTAAATCTATTCGGTAATAGGCCTCCTTTTGAAGAAATTATCCAATATCTATTAATTTTTAGAATTTGTTGATTGCGTCAATTTTAAGATTTACGTCGTATAAAAATAAAACCAACCTTTCTTTAATAATGGGGTAACTTAACCGATTACCGCTGCACTTCTTTCTATTGTAGCCTCTGTCACAAACGTCTTCTTTGAGATTAGAACACTCTAACTAAATTATGCGCTTCTTAAGTGCCGCAAATTATAACTCTCACTGTCAAAAAACACAATTTTGTATATTTCATTACGTAATATTTTATTCAGAGGTGTGCTTCTTAAAATATTCTTCGGCACATAATTATGAATGTTAAGTCAGTTTTTTCTCACGTCATTTTTTTTTACTGGTTGTCAGCTAGTCTAAAATAATAATAGCCGTTAAATTTAAAATAAAAAAATACTAAAATTAAAACAATAAATAAGTAAAAAATTTAAAACAAAAAAATGCTAAAATAAAAAATAATTAAAAATTAAAAAGTTAAAAATAAAAAATAAAAAAATTGCCGTAATTAATAAACGTATTGAATGAAATACACCGACAAAATAAAACGATAAAACAAAACTACTCTCGATTACTATACCAATATTAGGTCAACATTAATTAGGTTAATATTAGGTGTAGCTCGCGAAGCGCCTGACAAGGAAATTATGCAGGAAATTAAAGTCGCCATTTTGTAGAAAAAAGTCTATACGGATGTAAAAGTTGCTAATTATGGCCGCCCAATAGAAGAAAAAAAATGAAGCATTCCTCTAATTTACCACTCACTCATTCATCTACAAATTATAGTGCCACAAATTATAAAACGAACTGTCAAATACACAATTTAACATTTTTAGCAGTGATAGTTTTCATTCAAAGGTGTTCGTCCTTTTTAAAATATTCCTTGGCGATGGAGCAAGAATATCAATTTTGTGATAGGTTATCAGCAGTGATCTCACATTGTGCGTATAACCGTGTAAACATACGAACATATTATTCGTGTACCTTCACGGCTGTGAGTACGGGGATACGAGCTCTAATGTTTTTTTTTTCTAAAGGGCGAAGCCGTTTTTTGTTCAGTTAATTAAGCACTATGTCTGAACGGCAATCACAAACAGGAATGCCTCAAGTTTAGTAAGTTTGGAGTAGCTCGAATTTCGCTTTTTTTTTTAAAATTAAGAATTAAATTAAATTAAAAATTAAAAAAAAATTAAAATAAAACAAAAAAGGAATTCAATTTTCAAATAAAAAATGTCAAATTCAAAATTTAAAACAAAAAATAAAAAAAATTAAAATCTGAATCTAAAAAATATGAAAAATCAAAACTAAAACCAAACAAATTTAACCAAAAAAAATGTAAAAATAAAACAAGCAAAATTTTTTTTTTTAAATGTGAAAATTCATATTTCAAAAATTTTAGTGAACAACGGGTGTATTTTGCAAGTTCCGTCATTTTTGACGGGTCGAGCAGGGTTCACGTGCTGACGAATGCGATGAAATCGGCGGACTGTTACTGACACAACGAGATCCAGAGTAGCGCTATCTAGACTTGACCAACAGAGTCCAAGTACGGTAACATTTTCTGGGGTCATGAATTGGCGCAAGGGGGGGCTTCGCGTGTAAAGAAAACGTGTCAGTAGCCACGTTGACCTGCTGCAGTCTAAACCACGAGAGAAAGCTCATCTAAAAACAGGGCCAGCTGCGAGAAAAAAATGGAACCGAAAAAAAAAAATCAACTCCCCCAGGGAATACACGGATTAAAGCTCGGCGAACGTGGCGTTTCCATAGCGACAGATGATGGCGGACATATTTAGTCTAATCTCAAACCAGACTTTAGAGAGCTGAAACCTAATTTGAGCAGGCGCGAACTTAGCATTCCACTTCCTGCCAAACGTGGTTTCCGCCCGTCGGTTGCCATGGCAGCGCGTCTCTCACTCTTCCTCCTTCACGCCAGTGACCTACAAAACGTGAAAAACGCACGAGGTGCAACCGGCCAGGACTCTCGCTGAAAAAAAAAAACAAACAGACATTTCATACTGGCGCCCGAACGCAGTCTAGCAAGAGCATCCACTGACCTTTACAAATCATGTCTCAAATTCGAGACGAGTAAATCGCATGTGACAGTCGAGCAGAAAGTGTGGCCTACTCTTTCTCAGTGGTCACACCGACGTTGCTGAGGTGACTGACGCTCGTTGCGAATAAACACTTGCCGTAATTTGTGGGTGAAATTTTAAAAAATAACCTTAGGGATGTAAGCGCGACGAACAACTATTTAAATGGCTACCATCCTCTCCTGTATGGGAAACGTAGGGTGGTGGAGGGATGTAATGATTAACAAGCAAAACAACCAACGTAAACCTATCTTCAACCACCCAGGAAATCTTAAATTGACGGCAAAGGTAACCAACCATCCGTCCCATCGGGTTTTTAATGAAGGAAAAAAGAAATCGAACGAGCCTTTGATACCTTGAAATGTTGATTTTATTTTTATTTGCTTATCGTGAGCATACCTGGCCCTAATAGTTCGCTCAACCTTAATCTAACATACAACTAAGTCTAAGCAAGAGTACACTATAGGAGCAGAGCAATGCCTATAGAGCAGTGACATTTGCCGCCATATTGGCACCAGTATGGGTTTTGGAGGGCATAACTACAAGGTGCACTATATAAAAATGGAGGGAAAAACAACGGAAGAGCGGATTTCTTAGGCTTAAAATAACGTTGTTTTCTGCAACAACAAAAATCGCGCGTTTTAGGTCTAAGAAATCACTCTTCACAGCATCGGCTTCAGTATGACGCCCTTCTGTTTCTCTCTGCAGTGCCCCTTGCAGCTAACCCATTAAGGCTCCGGTATAGAGTTGTATACGATAATACTACGTCGTGTCACTGCTCTATAACACCAATCTACCACCTAAGTGAGGAGGAAACAACAAAGGGCACCAACACAGCCGCCGACGTCATACATCTGATCGTACTTCCCTCTCAGACCCCGTATTGTTTTTCTTCAACAATAGGCATACTCCAAAATTGATTAAAAGGTTTTGGTAATGTTTCACCTTCCTGTGATCCATTAAACAATTATTTTCTAGCGAGAGAGGAAGCGTATAAGAGGGCATTCCCTGATCTTTGACGTGAGCCAGGTCATAGGTTTGTTTTTCTGCTTCAGTTTTAGCTACGTGTGGTGATTTAGGACTAGGTAACGCTGCAATCGCTATAGTATCAAAATGGCGCCTACGAAAGAGAAACAAATTAAACAAATTAAACAAATTAAACAAATTAAACAAAACTACGCAATGTTACAGTTGTTTAATTAGCTTTGAAACTGAGACATTAGAACAAAAGGTATCCACCCAAAACAAAGACTAGTAGGCTATACGAAAAGCCACCAAGTTTCCAACAAGTGTCGGCCTTTGAAAGCAGGTGATAGTGTTCAACCAGCGAAAGGCCGCCAAGGTTAGCCATTTTAACCAGCAAATTTGGCGCATTTAACTCTTCTTTAATTTGTTTGTATGCCTATATATATGTTCTTAGACTGCAAAACACGTTGAACTTTACAGTCATAAGGCTCCAACAATGACATTTGCGCAGTCCATCGCATTTGCAGATAATTACAGTCAAACCTATAGTCAAAAAATAAAAGGCGAGGGCAATGCGCCTAGTTTGTTGATTAATCGAATTGACCTTGGCGGCCTTTTGGTTGAATGATATCACTACTTTCAAAGCCCGACACTTTTTGAAACTTGGCGGTTTCTCTTACACCAGTTTTGATTTTGGTACCGTCGCATGTGCCAGAGGGTTCCGGGTTCGAGTACAGCGTGAGCCACCGCTGGCATTTTCGGGACGAGAAGGGCCCCGTGATGTCTCGTGCTCATGTCGACTGTGGAACATAAATGATCCTAGGAATTTCGATGGGATTTACCTAACGAAATTGTCCCACTCTTCTTCTGGCGTTGTGGCTAACGCTGGGTGCGCATCAAACAACAACAGTTTCGGTTTTGGGTGGAAATCACAACTTTCATAGGACTTTCACGCGTAAAACATAACGCCTGCCTTCATCTAAACTTTCACTAGGAGTCGAACTAACTTCCTTTTCAGCTGCCAAGGGTATCTCTGGTCGGAGAGGGACAATTTTGCTAGGAAATGCCTAGGATTTTTTTACATGCCACAATCGACATGAACACGAGAGAATATCCAGGACCCAGTGTAACTGACCGACGTACCTGTTATAACATCAAAAAACTTGTTTGCAGCAATCAGGGCGCGTTTATGCAGAGACTCGCCTTCGCATTCTCGCAGCTAGAACTCAATCACGATGGCAAAGGTGACATTGCAAAGGTGATAAATGGATTAGCTAAATCCGACATCGTTTGAGTAAATACTTGCAGTCTTACAATCCGTGCTAATAATATAAAGAATTCCTCATGACGAAACAATTTTCCCAAACGCTTCTGAACTCACGTTATTTTTTGTTTTCGTTGCGAGGCGGCAGACATAAAACCGCCGCCATGTTGGTATTTGAGGTGATTTCTAGCTTCTAGCTGCGAGAATGCAAAAGCGAGTGGTAGCATAAACGTGCCCTCAAACTGCGTAGCGAAAAGGAATGTGATGTAATTTGCATTACAAAATTCACAATTTTTTAATGGCCAGCTTTTTAAAAAAAAACTTATTAAAAAACTTATACACCGTGCTCACGATCTGCATTTTATTTCTAACTTTCTTGCAATGAAACATACGAGCCTCTTAGTGTGCGTTGTTCTTAGTTTTAGAGCCTGAGCACGAACACAAATCGGGTATTGTATTGTAGTGTATTTTATCAAGCATTGGCCCACAGCCATGCGCTTACAATAATTTTAAATCTATACATCTGTATACTTATATATTTCTTCTCGTGGCCTGACATAAAGCCACAATCGCCCTCCAACGTCTCCTACTCACCACAGAGTCTAACTGAACGCTCAGAGCGCTCCCCATATTGTTACCAAATCCAAATTATCCAAGAATAGTCTGCCGATGAGTATCATAGAGCGGGCACTCCAAAAGAAAGTGCTTAACCGTTTCAACTGTTCCGCAGTCGCACCGTGGTGTCAGTGCCCAGCCCAGTCGAAATGCATGAACCCTTAGCCTAGTATGTCCTATTCGCAACCCAGAAATAGTCGCTGCTTCATGTAGCGGGAGACGAGCAATTTCTTGTGACACACCTAAACTGGGTTATCAGTCCCACAACAATGAGCGGGACCTATTAGTGAGCGGAATTAGTTTAAAATTTCGGAGCCCTGGCCGAAGCCACATACCCCACAAACTAAACTATAAACATAACTACTGGGTATTAACAAGAACAAATGCAACGACAAGAACCCAAAAAGCTCCACTGTTTCATACACAAACCGTGCACTAATCTCTGATCTTACGTGGACAAAACACTGGGTATTGACTGCCTCCACTACTCACAATGCGGAATTCCTACAACCACCACTGTGTACAAGCTGGATCCTCACACCATAAGCCAGAATAAACCACTGCAACAACTCGATGCACCGTACTGAAGCTACAGAATCCAGCTACAACTGAGTCGCAACCGACATCCACAATGCCTCCAATGTGCACAGAAACCACGGTCCCACAGTGTGAAAGCTGAGTCACACGAAATGCCTTGGTAAAACGAGTTGCCCTCCATCCACTGGTCCCTGACCACACGTGCACAAAACACTGGGTGCTGTCCAGTGTCCACCTCCACTGTGCGCTACTTACAATGTAAAATCACTACTACCACTGTGTGCAAGCTGGCTCCTCACACCATAAGCCAGAAAAAACCACTGCAACAACTTGGTGCACCGTACTGAAACTACAGAACCCAGCTGTAATCGAGTCACAACCACTATGTACAAGTACCGGTCAACAACCACAAGGCCTCCAATGTTCACAGAAATGATACAGAAATCACGCACCCGCAGTGTGGAGGCTGAGTCATACGAAATGCCATGGCGAAATTCCGTACCAAGTGTGGATGCCGCATCAGATGTAGTCGCAAGTGTAGCTGGTTACGGGTTAACACCTGCCACTTGATAGAACCATGCAACCACTAGGAGACGCCGCATACCTCCCTCCCTCCGAGCGACACTAACAACCGCCTTCATATCCCACGAGCAATCCAAGTGCCACACTGTCCTCGCAAAATACCAATGCTGGGGCACCGAAGCAGGAGATGGTCAAAAGTGTCTGCAACGCCGCCCACTCCAGAGTGGGGACACCGCCCACTCCAGCCAATGCAGGCCTGAAAGCAGGGAGTGGCCCAGCCGAGCCACCCAGGCTGGGAGCCTGTCAAGACCTACACTCATTGAGCACTCAGGCTGGAGGTTATAAAGAGCACGACCTGTCTTAGCTGCCCTCCACAGAGCATGTCACTGTTGCAAGACCTACGCGCGAAGGAAGATGTGTCGCGATTTCACAGACTGGACCAGGTAAACACTCATGGCCAGTGGCCAAAGAACTGCGCGCAAAAGAGTCGGCCTCCTCATTGCATGGGCAGCCACTGTGTCCATAGACCCACAAGATCCAAACATCCGACATTTGCACAGCATGCCAAAATTTCCAAGCAACCTCCAAAATCATAGGGTTCGTAATGTCCATGGCCACAAGAGAGCACCGCAACGTGACAAGTCAGGACATCGAGTCTGTGTAGACCACGCACAGCGGCTGCTGGAGATCACTAACCACAGACAATGTAGAAAATTTACACGCAAAACTCGAGGATACACCGGATAAGGACTGCCCCACCCTGAGCTTGAGAGAGGGAGTACAGACACCAACACCCACAGTCATGCTGCAGCGGACAAAAGATACGTCACAAAATGCATTGCACACTGTCACATGTGGCTCAAAGACATGGTCAAGAGCCACATACCTCTACCACGGACACGGTGGGCAGACTCTGGGAGCAGGACCCAGAGGCTGAAGACCAGGATCAAACAGCAACGACGCTCCACGACCAGCCGCTCCAAGACTGGTGAGCTGTCTATCACTCACCCTGCAGTAGTCAGCCACAATAGACACAACCGGCTCTGCTTCACCCCGGCTCAGGTTCTGGAGGTACAAGGCAACGAGGAGCTCAGAGGTTCGAGCTGGAGAGGCGGCTCCCCAGCCTCGACCCAAAGAGCCTCCACTGGGTCGAAACAAGACAACCAGGCACAACCCACAAACGCTCACTCATACTGGCGTGTAGGCTGCGAACGTGACGCTGCGCAGTTATTAAGAAGGAGAGATGGTAGTCCAGAGAGGCTCACCACCATCCTGTAGGCCGCCATCAGTGCACCATGCTGGACTGTCTGATATGAGCAACAAGCTCCCCAGGGTTGTTCTCTACAAACCACATGGCTACATCATCAGCATAGCACACAACATTAGTTGTCTACTGTAACTTCACCAAAACAGCATCAATAACCATCGCAAACAGATGCGGGCCAATTCTGTCTGCGACAACCAGTATCCTCCGACACTGGTGACAAAGGAACGGCAGCCAAGCAGAGCAAGGATCGCTTTAGAAAGCTTCGAGCCCACCCCATCACTGCAAGCGCCTCTCTAATCCACTCACCCCGTATAGTGTCATAGGCCACCTTGATGTCAAGGAACATGGCCACAACCACTCTCCGATGAACTCAGGCTTCCTGAATCCCATACAGGAGGAACAGGACAGCATCCTCTCCACCCAAACTGAACAGTAGAGAGGCAGGCATTGTAGTCAAGGTGCCAGTTTAGACGACAAACGACAAGGCGCACGTCCTGATCTGCACTTCAACAGAGCAGCCCGGAACTTCACAAGATCAAAAGGTGAGTCCGTATGTACGGAATCAGCCCGCTCTCGAAGTGGAGGAGGAGCACCTCCTTGGGGCAGAGCATAAACTTCGGTGTATCGCACATTGAAGGCATCTGCCATCAGCTCAGCAGACAGGGTTGTCTTGTCTTGTTAGGACCAAACACCCAGGCTGATGAATTTTCTGCAGGGTCCTCCAGACAGAGGCCATGGAGCCGGCCGCTGCAACCTTGCTGCACAAACAGGTGCCATAAAGAGACTTTTCTGTACGCGGGATGAAGACAGACTCTTCGGCAACAGCCTTGTAAACAACAACAACAACAACATTGTATACTGTGAATATAATTCTAGCCTATTTGGACGGAATGTGTTTGTGCATACGGTTGTAACAGGTGTGTTGTGCTTGGAATATCATTAACTAGAACCTTTGAGGCTTTAGAATTGTTGACTAATTTTATACAAATTTCGTAAATTTTAGGTAGTGATAACATTCAATACTGAATACTCTCTGCTGTGCATACACTGCCATGTTACCAAACCGGAAAAAAACCTTTTCAACCGAAAACAAGATAGGCACACCCAACTACCATTGGATCCTCACATGGGTCTTTACACGACAATCTCTTGAGTTTTTCGTCGAAATCGGGTAGTAATTGGGCCTAATGTTTACTAGCCTCTTACTGACAAGCTTTTACAGCTAGGCCCTTACTGTCAAAATTGGTCCGTGTTCCTTCTAGGTTTTGACTTTAAGACACTTACTCTTAACATTTAACGTTCCGAGTGAATTGATGGTACTGCCTGCAACGAGACGAACGCACAATTCACCTAACCTAGAAACGGATTATAACTTCATTTTTATTTTTGATTTCAGGTTTTTAGTTTTTTTTCCTGAAGGAAATCAGGAAAAAATAAGCATAATTTCGAAATAGCGGTCTGATTGCAAGATGGCGGGCATTACATATTAATAATGGCGATGGCATATTCATTGTGTCAATTGGTATCAACTATATCGTAAACCTTCTAAATTTGAAGGAAATTGGACGATAATAGGCCTAAACTCAAAAATGACACCGGATTTCAAGATGGCGGCCATTAGAGATTATTAGTGACGATAGCATATTCTTTTTTTTTCAATTGTTAACAACTATGTCGTCTAGGTTTTAAATTTGAAAAGAAATCGGACTATAATAAGCATAATTTCAAAATGGCGGCCTGATTTCAAGATGGCTCCCATTCTCGGAATAATATTGCAACCCTCCATTACTCATTCTGCACTCCCTGCTGTTTAGGTGCATGTAGGCTATGCCATCCGTGTTTACAGATGATACACGGCCGGCGATTGCGTCAAACCATTTCATTTTCTAGGTTTGCCGACGACGAGTAACCGCCCCAGAACATGTTTAAGCATGAAGGAGAGAGAGCATCGCTGCTCAAACACCACGTCTGACGGAATGGGAAAATGGTGTTAGGCTTAATGACATGCGGCTGAGAAGTCACCTTGTCCTAGCCCGACACGACACGGGGCCTCGCCTACAGATTAAACTCGACCTAAAACGGTTATTGAAAGGAAAGGAAGTGTATGGAAGTAGTAGGAATAAATTAAGGCCATTCAACAGTGCAGTGGAACAAAAATAATGGCATGTAGCCTAACGGTGTGAAGTCTCTTTGCCGAAGCGTTTTCGTAATCATAAAACGTTATTATCGTAATAAAAAAAAAAAAGAAAGAAAGAAAAAAATTCTGGAACAGTATGAATATATGCGCAAATTATTTCGAGAGGAAGAAGATGTAAATCTGCGTTTCCTCCTCGTGCTTGACCGTCATCCCATTTTGACATTAGCATTGAATAGATTTCCTTCAAAGGTTTCGGTTTGTATTTGTCGTCTCTAAAGGTGTGTTTGTTTTCTTGAAGTTACGGTTATCTTACAGGTGGATTGTTACGCTGCTGAGGTAATAGTGACTAGGTGCATTGGGGGACGG
>JAHWFP010186532.1:0-15911 GCA_023313725.1 Lithobius niger | reverse complement strand
TTAATGAGGCCGAGTAACACATGATGACCAAATGTTGAGGCTCACTATAAGACAAAGGACTCATCTCGTGACTAGAGTCATAATGAATACTGTAGTTTAAAATACTGTGCAAGATGAAGGCTTGGCGGGGGGGGGGGGGGGCCCCCGACCCCACCCCGCCGCTCCAAGCCGGCTCCAATTATTCGGCAACAACAGAATGCTAGCAGTTACACATTGTAAAATAGGCAGGGGAAAACACTGTTTACTTTACACAGCATAGAAAAGGGGACGAAGGTTTTTAAAACAGGGCCATTAATATACTCCCGTTTAAAATGCATTTACCTGGCTACCAACATGGTGGTCCCAGAACAAAATTAGAAAAATCACTGGCACGTGGGAATCCAGGTAACACCAATATGGACAAGGCCTGTAAAGTAGCTTATGGCAAAACTGAAGATTTAATACAAAGATGGTTGGTAAGTAGGCAGTTGGCATAGCAGTCAAATAAATGACAAATTCTCCAGCCCATGGTTGGAAGGAAGAGCTCGCTGCTCCTTTAATCAGGAAGGCAATAAAAGCAAAAGTCAGATTGGGGATGGGGCTTCCCATGAATCTCAGGCGGTAGCTTAGACTCACCAAAAAAGGCAGAACAGAACCCCATGGTTTGGGGTTTCTCACTGTGCCTATTTTGAACCAGTCTTGACTTCATCTAGGTTAACATTAACAAAAAAGTTATCCCATGATGCACAAGGCAAAGATGGGTGAAAAGTGAAAAAAAAAAAGCATCCAAAGCCCATCAGCAATGCTCACATCAAAACACGGTAAACAAACAAGTAAAATCAATATTTCTAACCCTTACCGTAATTGTTTGTGAGCCATCTGCACGATACATAAAAACCATCGCTGATAAAGCCAATTTGTCAAAAAGGGTTAATGAACTGGCCTTGCCAGCGATGATGGGGTTTATCATTTATGACATCATTTATATGCCCCTCAACCTCAAACAATTAAGGGGGAAAATATTGACTTTATTTGTTTTTTACCATGTCTTGAAGAGAGCATTGCTGCCGGGCTTCGATTTTTTTCCCTTTTTCCCATGACCAAAGCAGACCTGTCCAGTTAAAACAGGGTGATGGGTGGCGTGGGGTGGCTGTACCAAGGATAAACCTTGGACGAATGATTCGTCCAATCATTCGTCCAAGGATAAACCACATACAAACACTGTAAAACCTGCTAAGCAGGGGTTCATAATTGTGGTACACTATGTCGCACGGCTCCACGATGTCATATTCAACAAATGTCATAAATTCTACAAAGTAAGGAGACAGAATCGAACTTGGTCTTGTGACGTTCCTCAATACTGTAACTTCTACAGAATTATACTGAATGGTCTGAATGGTGTAAAGTAAGGTTCATAATAATTGGACTTTGTTACACTCTTCCCCACCATACAAGTATTGTAAATTCTAAACACTAAATTCTGCAAAATTAAATATGTCGAAAATGGCTTGGATGCATTATGTCTATGTTCATCTCGTCAACTTCAAGTCACATGTTTAAGAAATGATCACGATTGGTCGTGGTCGTGTCATGTGAGCAGAATTGGGCTCTCCCGATTAGCCAGTAGTTCGTCAGCAAATTTTACGACAAAATAAGGGTGTTACATTACCCCCTCCCCACCATCCTTGTCGTAAGGGTAACATGACAAAGTGGTGGGAGGGGGGGGGGGGCTTCGTCTAGACGGGTGCCATCCTTTGACAGTCCAGCATGCTTAAACACCAACTTCTACACAATTAAAGATACTGACCGACTCGGTCACATGAAATCGTTCAACACGGACGTCATCATAGGGTTAAATGATCCCCTTTGTTCAGCTCGGTAATGTGACATCATTTGTCTTATCTGCATGAAATGACGTAAATTATACTAAATTATGCAGTAAATTCTACATTGTTGAAGGTGGTGGTCGGCCAGGTAAGGACGGTGGATGGCTGCCCATAAGCCTACAAATTTAATTACGGCATCATCCTCAGTGGGGGGTCCAGTCAGCCTTCTCCACTATCATGACAATATGACATCATATACTCCTCTCCATAATTCGACCTTAATTCTACGAAATTGTACTATAAATTCTACGTCATTAAAGAAGAGGAGCGCAACGTCATCCAAGACGGCTACCACCATAGGTTACCCCGTCCATTTCTTCAACGGTGAAGTAACTATTCAAAATGGTATTCTCTTAAGTATGGCCATCTTGTTTTCGTGATATCATTCAAGATGGTGATCTTCTATGGGCTCGGCCATTTTGTTTTTGTGGCATCTGTCAAAATGGTACCCTCCTTATTGGTACGACCATCTTGGTGTACATCCGTGTGTGTGTTTGTGTGTGTGCGTCTGGCTGTCTCGCAAAATAGACATTCTTTGCACTGAGAAAACATTTTTAGTCATACTGTCATACATACTGTCATGAGTATTTCGACAGAATTTAGTAATGGGTTCAAGTCTGTTTTTAACCTAGCCCTGTGGATCAGGCCAACCCTGGTAGTATTTGGGAAGTGAAGGACACTGGAAATATGAGTGTATTGATATTGATTGAGGCACATATAAGATCCTACGAATAACCTAGCAGAATTGTTCCTCTCCATTCAGAAATAAACTTAGCAGTTGAAAAGGACATTAGTACTGCCCTTTTTTCTTTTTTTCTTTTGGTGGTTAAGTGAAGTGAGAACAGGGACACCCCCCCCCCCCCCCGGGGAGGGGCCCAGTTTTTGAAGGCTTTTAACTCGCATGCTTTTTTGTTATTTTTTCTGTGTAGGCGTATTTTTAGTAACTTATTTTGGGAATAGGGGAGTGGTTAAAAACATGCTTACTCAGTCAATGAGTGCGATTGTGTCGATGTACAAAAAAGAACATTTTGCCGGCCCTCAGCCAGGCCGGCTAAAAATGATTTCTTTTTTGCCTAAAACATACGTAACGTGATAATTTAGCATTACATTGTCCTCAATTAATTTCTCCCTGGAGGTTTTTTAGTTGCTTGTAGCCGCCTGCTTGCATGACCCACTGCGCATGCGCAGACCTCTCTATATAAACGAGAACGTGGTTGGTCTCAGCATTTATTTTCCCTTAATCTGTCAGGCGGCGACTCGAGAGGGGAGATAGGGCGGGCTTAGGTGAAGTATGTTTTAGGCAAAAAAGAAACCAGTTTAAGCCGGCCTGGCTGGGGGCCGGCAAAATGTTCTTTCTTTACTTGCTAAACATATTAACCTGATAATTTAGCATTATCAGTAGCCCTCGTCAAACGTGGTGGCGGGCACCGATCTGACGGGGCACCCCAGGTTGCAAGCAGGCTTCCCCCAAAATTTTTATTGTAGTAAAAATTTGCACTTCGTTCAGAGCCGGACGATGAAACAGGAACTTGGACCTCTTTCGTGGGATTTGGACTGTTGTTGAATGAGGGATCTTGCTTCCTTCTATTGTAGGCTTGTGTCCATCTGGGATGGCTTGCTTCAGCTTTGTTCCGATTGTGCTTAAGGGGGACTTGACCACAGTTCTGGCTGCGCCGTTTGGTCCCAGCTGGTGTAGTCCTTTACCTTCTATTGACATGATTCTCAGGTAGTGGGAGGTGAATGTCATTGAGTGACGCTAGGGTGCGGCTTGTGGCATTTCTTCTGTTGGAATGGCGATGGTAATTGTGGTGTCATCACATGTGGCGCCACAATAGTTAGCAATCCTTGTTTACCTTTTGTTAACCCTGACCTAGACTAATTAACTAATAGGAGTGCCATACATGTACTACTGATATACTGAACAGTATTGATCACCATAGATGTGACACATGACCAAGGTGTCACATGACAACAGTTATATAAAGCACTGTAACTCAATAAACATGTCCATTCCTGTGCTTGCATTAAGCTGTGTTATAGTTGTTACTCTGCTGGGGGAACTCCATGCAATAAGGCTACCAATACAGTGCAGAATGGCGACGAGCCACCCCAGTGGAGTATTTTAGATTTAATGTAATTTTTTCCCTTACCAACCATCTTCAGAGCTCCAATTTGGTGAGTTGGCAATTTCACTATTTAGGCAAAATAGTTTAGTGCCCGGTATGGGAATTAATTTAAATCTTAAATCTAAAAACTGTTGTTTGAGTGAGTGGAACTTTGTGTGGTTCGAATTTAATTGTAGTTAACAATTCGTTCCTTAATTGCTAGAACAGTGAGAGAAATTGCTTTGCTAATGCACAATTTGTACAAGGTTTGTGTCCCGAAGCAACGCGTCAGCTGTTTTCACCTATCTTACTATAATTAGGATAAGCAGAATAATGCAAATAAATTGGACCTTAGCAAAGCGATGTGCCTTTTCTCTACACTGGCTGGCTGTGAGGTAAATTATCAAGTTAATTACCTAGTTAAGTTTAGTGAAACTTGTTCGGCTTGCAGGCTGTTTAAGCCGGTGGTGTTATTTTCTTTTGCTTGAGAAGTAAATTAAATAATGGTGTTAAATCCTAATTATGAAACTTTTTGAGCAAGCAAATTGTAAAATTAGGTAGGCTATGAATTTGGAATTTGGCTTAGAGGTTAGGCAATTCAATTATAGTCTCGAGTTGCTTAGTAATTAATTTTACTAATTGTAGTAATTTGTTAAGCTTATTACTTGTGACATAAGTATGTCAAGTGCAGGTGAAATTGTGTACCACCTGTAGTGGCAGTCATTACTGATGTTACTTTTGCAAACGACGTAATTGACGTTGCAGTTAATAATATAATTGATAAATTGTTAACTTAAGTTCTAGCCTAAGTGCTAAGTTACAGACTCAGACGATATGGCAAAACCGTCTAGCCTGTTTGTTGAGTTCGACAATGAATGTGATACGTAGGACAAGTACTCAACACGTATAGGTTATTTCTTCAGAGCAAAGAAAGTTGCTGATGCAGATAAATTGGATATATTAATGGCATCAGTGGGGAGGGTGATGTTTGATAAAATTTTAAACATTATTTCCCCTAAGGTTCCAACAGATTTTTCGTATGCTGAATTAGTTAAAGCTATTTTAGACGATTTGAAGCCGCTTCCTTCTGTTGTGTCAGAACGAATGAAATTCTTCAGAAGAGCACAAAAGTCTGAGGAATCTTTGAATCAATATGTTTCAGCTCTTAAGCTTCTTACTAGACATTGTGATTTCGACAAAATTAAGAACATTAACAGTGAAATGATTCGAGATAGATTCATTGGTGGTATTTTGTCTGAAAAGATACAAATGGAGCTTTTAAAGAAATCTTTAAGTTTATCTGAAACAGTGTCTCTTGCTCTGTCCCTGGAATCTGCAGAGGCAGACCAAGCTGAAATTCGTTCCAACATCAAATCTGTAAATTATGTCGCTAAGAGAAACAAAACTTCTAAGTTTCGACCTAAAACCGGTTCAGATATCACTTGTTTTGCTGCGGACGCGATGGCCATGTAAAGTCTAGAAGTAAATACAAAGATTACATCTGTGGCCGGTGTCACACCCAAGGACACCTAAAGGTAGTTTGTAGAAAAGGCCCTAGTGCTAAAGCACCTAAAGTAAATTCAAAATCATCCCAGAGTTTTACTCCCAAAAGTAAGGCTAAAAACAAATACAGCTACCGCAAAAAGGTTGATCTGCTAGCCAAAAACGAATTTAGTGAGTCTGAAACTGAGGGTAGTGACATTAACAACCAATTTGATGATTCAACTAGTGATTTACAGTCCGTAGAGGACTATCGCTTGCAAAACAACACCATCGGAGTGAGCAGCATCACTGAACAAGGTTCAGCTTCAGTTCAAACTAACAAAGTAGTCATTAATCAAATGAAAATATCTAAATGGTACATTCCAGTCACTCTGAACGGAACTGAGTTACTTATGGAACAAGATTCCGGTGCAGATGGAACCGTCATCTCCATGGACTGGTACAATAAATACTTTTCAAATGTGCCATTACTAAATAGTCCATACTCTATCAACTTGTACACTGAAGGGGAGGAGTTAGACATGTTTCTAGTTAACCTAGAAGTAACTGTAAATGGCCAAACTGAGCATTTAGATGCTATGGTATCCAAACACTATAAGTCGAATTTATTTGGCAAAGATTGGATTTCTGTCTTTAGAGTAGGAAACGATGCCTTTTTTGATCTCCAAACTAAAGTTAAACAGGTTAAATAAGTTAAGTTAAACCCATCTGTGGTTAACACTAAGGAGATTGAAGAGGGGTTTCCAGAGCTTTTTGGCCCGGGCTTTGGAAAATTCAAAAACTACAAAGCCAAGATACAGTTAAAGGCTGATGCGAAACCGGTTTACCGCCGAGTTCGCCCTGTCCCCCTTGCTTTAAAAGAACGAGTTAACCAGGAAATTCAGCGTCCTGTTGGCCTGGGTATTCTGGAGGCTGTGGAAACTTCCGAATGGGCGACCCATCTGGTCATAGTTCATAAACCGAACGGTGACATACGTGTCATCGGGGATTATAAAACCACCGTTAATCCTCAGCTAGAGGTAGACCATTACCCAGTTCCCACAGCCGCAGAGTTATTTAGTCAGTTCTCAGGCAGTGATACCTTTAGTTTGATAGATTTGAAGGATGCGTTCCTGCAAATTGAGTTGGGTAAGGAGTCCCAACCTGCTTTAACGATTGACACGCCACTAGGACTTTTTAGATGGCTTAGAGTGCCTTTAAGCCTTGCCTCAAGTCCAGGAATATTCCAGCACGTTATGACACAAGTCACTAACAAAATTCCTAAGTGCATGCCGTTTTACAATGACATTTTGGTCAGTGGCAAGGGAAAATCCCATGACGAATCGTTAAACCAACTTTTGACTGCACTTCAAGATGCGGGGGCTAAACTTCATACTGACAAATGCAAGTTATCACGGCCTGAACTCAAGTATCTTGGTCACATGATCAACGCTGAAGGTTTACACACCCTGTCAGAGGTTATTGAAGCCATTACCAACGCCTGTAACCCCACTAACATACACGAGTTGCAAAGTTTCTTAGGATTCGTAAACCACTATTCAAAGTATCTTCCAAACTTGGCACATATTCTTGCCCCAGTGACCAGGCAGTTAAGCCCCAAAGTTAAATGGATCTGGGGGAAGGATTGTGACAAGACAGTAAATACAGTTAAAGAACTTTTTGTTAAATCAAAGATACTGGTTCATTATGATCCTAAAAAGAAGCTCAAGCTGGTGTGCGACGCAAGTCCCTATGGAATAGGTTCTAGCCTGATGCATATAATGCCTAATGGTGAGAGCAGAGCAATAGCTTTTGCCTCCAGAAAATTAACTAAGGCAGAACAAGGTTATAGCCATAGCTTTAAGTGTAGCTTTAAGTTTATGGGCAAAAGTTCATCCTTCAATCAGATCAGAAGGCTCTTTTATGGATATTTGGTCCCAAAAAAGGTATTCCTCAAATGGCAGCAGCGAGGGTTCAGCGTTGGGCAGTCCTTCTGAACGGGTATTCGTATGATTTTCAGCACATTCCTGGAAAGGAAAATGTAACAGCTAATGCATTGTCACGTCTCCCCCTCCCTAATGATGAGGAATTTGGACGGGCTGAGGAGCAGTACAATGTATTAGTATTAGAAACCATTTCTAACTTACCAGTTTTAAATGAGACGTTAGTTGCTGAAAGTTGTAGGGATCCTATTCTATGCAAAGTATTCAGATACGTTCACCATGGCTGGCCCAGTCATTGTGACGACCAGGATTTACTTCCATATTTTACCCGACGTACTGAAATAACGGTAGAATCAGATACTTTATTTTGGGGATTCCGAGTCATAATTCCCTCAGCCTTGCAGAAGCAAATTGCTTAAAGACTTACATAGTTCCATCTAGGAATGGTTAAGTTAAAAGGTCTCGCATGAGCAAAGATCTGGTGGCCTTCTATGGACGCCGCAATTGAGCGTAAGGTAAAATCTTGTGCAAACTGCCAAGAGTTCAAGGAAAACCAATCACCAGGAGGAAATCGATTGGTTCTCGTCCTGCCAGTTTGTTGATGCCTTCGGCAAGTCAACCCCAAAGTCACCTGAGTGCACGCGCACTAAAGCTGGCCCTAGCCAATCGAAAACCGACAGACGTCATTTTCATGACAGTCTTTCCCATCAACCAATCAGCGATCAACAAGTAGGCGGTGTCTCCGATGAATGTGTCGTTGAAAAAGATTTGTTTCCGCCCAACAGCGCCCTCTCTGGAAGAGAATTGGAAACTAACAATGATAACAGCGCCATAGAGTCCGACACTATTCGGCAGACTCCAAAATCGGTAAATAAAAAATCCAAACGGAAAGTGATTTCTCCAATTCAAGAGGTTGTTTCCGAAAGTGAAACCAAAAAACCTTCTCCAGATTTAGGACGTCACAAACGACTAAAAAAAGCACCTAACCGTTTGAATTTATAAATTTAAAACGCACTAATGCAACTGTAACTTCGTTGTTTCATAAATTAGTTACTCGTTAGCCTAATTGAAGGTTATTTTTAAATTGTGCCATGCTGGCAAAAATGTCGCGTTTTTTTTTGTTATGTGTACCCTGAATTGACAAGGTAAATTTTAATTGTTGTCGTGAGACAAACATGTGCTAGTAAATAGTTATTCGTAAGGAAAATTGATTCCTTGGTTTTAATCTTATGTTTTTTTATTTTCATGGTAACATTGACTTGTGTGTGCATGGCGCCAAAGTAAAGCCACTCAAGTTAAGATGTAGATTTTCAACGTAACTGTAGACAGAATATGCTACAAAATCTGAAGTGCTGCAACAGTCTGGAAAATTATTCAAAATTCAGAAAAAATTCTCGACCTACAGATTACAGATACAGATCTACAAAATTCAAATAGCAGCATTAATAAAAAAAATTGTTGAACATTGCCATTATCTATGTCCTAAAAAAATGAAGCAAGTAAATATCAAAATTGTAAATTTAAGATAGCCAAACCGTTCCACAGGCTATTCTCAAAAAATGTTTTCTCTTGAGTTTTGAGTGTTAAATTTAAGTTTTTTTTAGCTTTCAAAAATGTTCAAGCTAATTTCCTGTGAAAGCGAATTGATAGCTCCCTTGCTCTCTTAAGTTAAAAAATTCTTCATAAGGTTAGACAGTGACTGACAATAGACATACATGTTATAAAAAAGAAATACACCTAATTGTTTCTTTTTGTTTCAGGAAGTTAGGAATTTTTTTTCCAGTTTTTTTTATTTCTCTGTCGTTAGTGTGGTGTCGTCACGTGTGGCACCACAATAGTTAGCAATCCTTGTTTACCTTTTGTTAACCCTGACCTAGACTAACTAACTAATAGGAGTGCAATACATGTACTACTGACATACTGAGCAGTATTGATCACCATAGATGTGACACATGACCAAGGTGTCACATGACAACAGTTATATAAAGCACTGTAACTCAATAAACATGTCCATTCCTGTGCTTGCATTAAGCTGTGTTATAGTTGTTACTCTGCTGGGGGAACACCATGCAATAAGGCTACCAAGACAGTCCAGTAATCATCGAGAAGGTTGGTTTTGTCTGTTGCCTTGAATCCCTGGTTTTAGGGCTGAGCGGTAGGCAAGGATCACTGGTGGCTTTTGAAGTGATTGTGGATTTCAGTTGGGCACGGCTGTGACGATTTGACAGAGGAGAAGACTTCGTTCGTCTTGAGGCTTTTATGTAAACGTGGATTTTTAGCCACGAGTGAGACAAGTCTTGATGTTAAGAGTGACGGTTGTTGATGTCTACTTGAGACGTGGAGTTAGCCACGATCTAGACGAGAATTAGGGTTGACTACCACAGTTGTTTGGGTCTTCATTCGTGGTGTGGGGATGGTTACAGTCGGGACGAGCGGCCTGAGATGAAGGCGTTGTTTGACTTGAGAAATTCACTCATTTCGTGGATTATAGTCACGAATGAGACGACCGTTGGTGCAGACAGCCGTGGTCGACTTAATCTTCACCCGAGAAGTAGGGTCAGTCATGGTCGATATTCTGGAAGAGGAGAGAGCATCATCCGTTATGACTGTTTGCCCAGAACATGGGTTAGCCAGGTTGGAGACAAGTACCGGTGTGGGATGCTGCTAATTTGCTGATTTCTGCACGGGACGTGAGGTGAGCCATGGACGGGACAAGGTGTTAGGGGTGAAGATTTCATTGACTTGATTTTTCATTTAAAAGTGTGCAGGGCCGACGGAAGCGGTACGGCTGGTACGGCCACAGCCGTACCAGTTTTAGGCACATATTTAAAAAAAAAAAACACCTGCATAACCGCATGCTGATCATTCATAATCATTCGTTCCGTTCCGACTCTTGTCATCCCATTGTACAAAGTGAATAGCAAGTTGCTCACACACTCTCTGGGTTGTTAAGCTGTCCTGCCTGACAAATCAACTCTTTCCCCCTAAGCAGTGAGTGGACCGTGCCCACTTCGTGAATATTAATTGTTGCTGAAACTAGAGTTGTGCGTGAGTAAAACATTCTTCGGCGGCGGTGCTGGCAAAAATCGGGCGTCCACATTCAAAGGGCAGTGGCGACTTTCACAAATTTTAAGCAGTGGTGGCAGCTTTTTTTATTCTTATTTGTATTAAAGCCATCAGATGGATGCACAAGGAAATAAGAGATAATGGGTGGCAGAAAATATTTGTCCAGCATGCTGAACATAGGTCAGCAAGTTTTGGGAAGTTTTTATCTGGAGACAGAAAATTATGAAATAGCATAGCTGTAAGGTGCAACATGTTTAAGTAAATATTAATAAAATGTAAACAAATAATGTTTAGTTTAGGTATCGCTTTGGAGTCACCCCCCCCCCTCCAGGTATTAAAGCCTCACAACAGCCGTACCACTAATTATTTGCTTTCGTCGGGCCTGAAAGTGTGGTTTTCACTACGGATGAGCCGAGAGACAGAGTGGGCGGCAACTGTTGTCTTGTTTTTTCTCGAGACGTGAGGTCAGCCATGGTCGAGATTAGCCGCTAAAAATAGAGGCGGTTCTGACTTGATTGTTCACTCATAACGTGGGTTCTAACCACGAATGAGACGGGTTTGAGTAATGACAGCAGCTGTTGTCTTGATTTTTACTCAAGACATGGGGACAGCGATAGTCAAGATAAGCACTAAAAGGTGCAAACGGCTTTCGTCTTGAAACTTCACTAACGACGAGGCCTTAGCCATAAGTGAGACGAGTAGCAGTAGACAGTAATTGTTGTTTTGATTTTCGCTTGAGATGTGGAGCCGGCCATGGTCGAGACAGGCAGCAAGAGGTGTAAACGACTTCCGTCTTGGTACACTCAAAGCGTGTGTTCTAGCCACGAATGAGACGAGCAGCAGTGGACAGCAACTGTCCACTGCTTGATGTTCGTTTGAGATGTGGGTTCAGCCACGATCGAGTCAAGTAGCAAGCGGTGCAAATGGCTTCCGTCGTGTGTCGTGCAAACGTCTTCCGACTTGGATCTTCAGTCAAAATGTGGGTTATAGCCACGAGTGAGACGAGCAGTAGTGGATAGCCGTTGGTGGCTTGGTTTTCACTTGAGACGTGGGATTAGCTATGGACGAGACAAGTAGTAGGGGGTGCAGATGGCTTCCAACTTGACTCCTCACTCGAAACGTGGGTTTAGCCACGAATGAAATGAGTAGTAGTGTGGTCAGTAACCGATGTCTTGGTTTTTGGTCGAGACGTGGTGTCAGCCACGGTCGAGACTAGTAGCAAGAGGTGAAACGGCTTCCGTCTTGGATCTTCACTCAAAACGTGGGTTTTTTTTGCCACGAGTGAGACGAGCAGCAGTGGACAGCAACTGTTGTCTTGATTTTCGCTCGAGAAGAGAAATTCCACGGAGGGCTGATGGCAGTCGCCGAGATGTGTGCTTGCTTTGCATCGCTTGCTTGCTTAATTGCTTTGCTTGCTTGGTTTGCTTGCTTTGCTTTGCTTGCTTGCTTTGCTTGTTTGTGTATGCTTGCTTCGGGCTTGTTTTGTGGTAGCTTTGTCCTTGGTTAGCATCTGCGAGGACTTGGTGGTTGTGCGACAGGGATTGCCAGGCTGGGTATGGCAGAGACTCGCGCCGACAGGGAAGCAAGAGAGCCGGTGACCGTCATTGTTTGCGATGTGAGTTGTGGCCGCCGGGGGATGAGTGTCTGCTGCGGCGGTAGGAGGTTGCGGCGCGTTTCTGGTTGAAGCGCTGCTTGGAGCGTGAGAGAGGCTGTCGGACAGGCCGAAAGGACTGTCTTGTTGGAAGAACTGTCGTTGCTTGCGGTGTTTGAGGAAGCCGGTGGTTTCTCTGGAGAGTGGATTTGACCCCATTTTGTGAGATAGCCCGTCGTACGGACGAGGTGTATGACGGGGGAGGCATCTGTGTCTTGACAGCATAGCGATGGATGACAGAGTCGAGGAGTTTGTGAGCTTCGCTGCTACGTTCCCTGCTGACAAGATGAGCGGGGAGTTGTTGACCATGAGATAAGGCTTCACGGAGTTTCTGTATGGCATCCCGGGAAAGCGCCTAGCATGTCGTACATCTTCTGCTGGGACCGGAGGGACAAAGTGTGTCGTCCGTCTTGTAGCGGAAAGACGTCGTCGTCGTCGTTGGCGACATGCACGTCCCGTTTGGCGCCGGATGTGTAGCGGTCGTCGCGGATGGGTGGGATGGCAGGAGGAGAGAAGGAAGCCGAGGAAGGATCGGTGACCGTGAAGACAGCATCCACTGTTGGAGATGAACGACAGGAAAGGACCTCACCGAAAGGCGAGGTGACGTAGAGGAAGTCAGTGGCCGGGGTGCCAATTGGAGATGAAGGTTGACGGCGTCTTACCGGCGTCCTGGAGAGGTGGCGAGCTCGTGTCGGTCTTCTTATCGGGGCCGATCGGACGAGAAGCGGAAGCGTGGTCCGTCTTGAAGCAGGAGATGGCTGCGGTCTCGGCGACATGCACGACCGTTCGTGGACGGCGTGAAGCGGTCGTCGGGAAAAGGGACGGGAACGTGCAGCGAGCTGTCGAGTGGCCGACAGCTTGAGACAAAGAGATGAATGCTTGCGTTTCTTAGCAGACGGGTCGGAGGTGTACGACAGGCGTTTACGGCTTTTATTGCCCCTTGTGGATGCGACCCAATCTTGTGTGTTAGCCCTTCTACGGACGGGGTATATGACGGGATGGGCATCGGTGTCTCGTCGCCATAGCGTTGGAAGACAGAGTCGACGAGGTTGTGGGCTTCGCTGCGAGTGACGTTATGTGCCTACGAGATGATTTCGATGACAAGTCGAGTGGGGAGTTGACCCTGAAGCATAATATTTTCAGCCGGTCTGCGACAAGCTTTTTGCAAGCTAAAAACGGTCTGCGGGAAGAGGGAGCAGTCTGCGGGTTGTAGGAAGGGTGTGAAGATGGAATTTTGCATTGTGCAAAATTTTCTGTTAGATTCATTTGGGTTCATGAACAACTTTCTTGTGAGAACTTTTTTTTTTTAGACCTTTGTAGGTTGTGTTTGCTAAACAACTTTAGAGCGACCAAACCTATCGTCTTGACAATAGCACCATTCAAAAGCTCTCGAAAAAACGGTTAAAATGGTGTACTTGAACATCAAAATCGATAAATTTTTTTTGGCGAAATTATCGCAAAAAAGAAGAACAAGAAAGAAAAAAGTGCAAGATAAATCGTACTGCAACACTGCCAGTCGTATTGCGACGTAGCGTCGTGCGTCGCGCTGCTACAGGGGGAGTTGATGACCGAAAGGCCCATGTGAAATGAGGCTTCACGGAGCTTCTGCTTGGCATCCCGGTGAGGCGCCATAGCGTGTCTTACATCTTCTGCCAGGGCTGGAAGGACGGGTGGAGGCGGGTGCATTGGCCGTTTTGTAGCGGACAGTCGTCGTCGTCGTTGGCGGCATGCACGTCTCGTTCAGCGCCGGGCACGCAGCGTAACGCCTTAGCGTGTCGTACATCTTCGCCAGGACCAAAGGGACGGGAAGAAGCGGGTGCGATGGCCGACTTGTAGCGGAGTGTCGTCGTCGTTGCGACATGCACGACACGTACAGCGCCGGGTGCACAGCGGTCGACACAGACGAGGAGGAGAGAGAGCAGCATCTGAGCAGTGACCGACAGGGCAGCATCCAACGTCGGAGATGAACGAAAGGAGAAACCAAAATCCAGGCCGAAAGGTGGGAAACAAGGTGACGTGTAGGACCTCTGGAGGAAAATGAAATGCTGAGACCAACCACGTTCTTGTTTATATATAGAGTGCTGCGCATGCGCAATGGGTCATGCAAGCAGGCGGCTACAAGCAGCTTAAAAACCTCCGGGGAGGGAGACATTAATTGAGGACAATGTAATGCTAAATTATCAGGTTAATATCTTTGGCAAATAAAGAAATAAAAAATTGCCCATCAAGAGTTTGGATCGCAGTGGTTTGGATATGTCCCATGGAGGCGAACAGTCTTACCTGACACAAGGATCACAAAAGCATGTTTGACCACATTTCATTTCAGCTGCACACTGTAGTTACTTATAACAGGTGCTGTTTGCACATCGGAAGTTGTGCATTTTGCCTGTGTTTATCTCTTCAATGCTTTTTACTTCCCCCAATCCAACTGGAAGGCCCATTTTTAGGCTCCCCCATTTTTCAAGGGCGTGAGCATGTTATCGATACTTCCCCTCCCCTCAGGCCTCCATGCAAATGTACCTGGCTCTGAGTGAGAATATCTCACTTTATTTTCTCAGTAAAACTTTTGTGTCGTAAACCAATGAAGAAACATACTCGTTACTGACCATATCTGGTGTTTTTTGGATCTTCATTGGTAACATCATGGACTCCAAAGCAACGAAGTAAACGATCACCGGCTTCATCCTGGTCGTTTCGGACATCTGGAAGCTCACCCTGGCTTCTTTCTTCAGCTCCAAAACTAAACTGCAATTAAGCAAGCCCAGTTTTTTTGTTACAGTTTAAAAATCTCATTTCTTTAATTTACAAAATTAACAGATTGCAATATTTCATGCAGTTTGCACTAAAGCATACAAACACTACACACAATCGAGGTAAAAATCCTCGATATATTAGTGGTCACTTTCATTGGTACGCCGGCCACGAGTGAAGCGCAAGACAGCAGTACCATCAACTTTCTCAAGAGAGCATGCAGCAACACCATCAATGTATTTCCAGCTCTGCCCGCCAGTCAGGAACCAGCAATGTCCTTAACCAGTAATTTCATAATCGAGTTGTAAATTTTTACCTCCATCGTTTTAGCTGAACATTCACTGCCAAGATACATGTTTTTACTTAGAGTTTCATGCATGTGGGCATATTTTTTTTATTGTACAATCTCATAATTTGCGAAGGAACTGAGTGTGTCCAAAGTGAAGACTGTCAGTGAGTCAAACTACTCATGTTAGCTTAAAACATATTTCGTATTATAGTACTTACAGTACAGTACAGTACTTAAAAACATAGTGAAATATTTATTGAGATTCAGCATGATTCAATGTATTATTTTATACCTCTACTTTATTTTTGTTCTCCTGACGTTCTGCATCTTCGCAATACGACTTATTTCGTCCAGAATCTGTGCCTAGCCTTTGCCTGGAACGGGTTTCAACACTGGATTCTCCAGAAGAATTATGACGACACTTGTTTGGAGAAAATGAGCCAACTGCCAATGAAGACCCTACAACACCATTTGGTGTAAGTCCCTCTTCCTTACAACCAATAGTGTGGCAAGAATTGGAATTCCAGTCGCTGAATTTACCAGAATTATTGATGGAGACATCAGACATTTCGAAAATATCTTCCTGAAAAACAAAATTGAAATGCAGGTTTGCTTAGTCGACAGTAGAACAATGGAAAAAAAGAGTACGCCAAGCCTCAATTGACAGTCTTATCAGTCACAGAAGTGAGCATGCAAAAATACTATGTTTAATTTTAAAGAACAATATCAGGCTGAATTTTAGGAGGATGAGATATCATA
>JAHWFP010186530.1:33376-44857 GCA_023313725.1 Lithobius niger | reverse complement strand
AATCATTGGCTGTGTGGCGGATTTTGGAAACCCATAATTGAAAAAAATAATAATAATAAAAATGTACATACGCATCCATCAAATCAAAAGTTATTGTACCAGATTTTTCTTGGAGGGACCGGGATTATCGAATCTTTCTGTCATTAGCCACCCAGCCAGAAATAATCAAAAGAACAAGTTGGTCCCTCAAGCATGACTGGCCCCTCTCAAATAAGGACCGATCCCTAAGACGTCGCATTGAATTCATATGACCAAGAATTTAGAGGGAAGAATTTATATTTAAATTCTTGACATAACTTATCCAACTGAACGACTTCCTGAAAATGTTTGGGACATTTCTGGGAAAAATGTGGCGGTCACATTTTGAATTCGCCTCCCTTCACCGGCTCATGCTTCATACGTAATGACCGGTCCTTAAAGACGTCATTACTATTTCATATAATTTGTCAATTTTTAAACTTGATACTGTAGAACTTTACAACTTTCTGTGGGATTGTAGAATGCAGAATTCGTTCCTCCCCGCCTCTTCCCCGAAGAGGAGAAGGCAGTTGGCCTCTCAAATTTGTATTAATCCATTAATAACCTTGCTCCCTTTCTTAGCAATCACTACGGCTCTGGAATGCGGCCTCATGCACAGTCGACTCCAGTAGGCTACGCCGCTACGGCAAGTGGTGAAATGCGCAGAGCGGAGACGAGCGACCGCAGGTTGTAAGTTTCAGGCATTGCCGATAGACGTCAGCACTGCCCTGATATACGACAACTTCTGCAGGAAAGCAGAATTTGACAGGGCACAGGGGTTGGGGTAGCGAGGGCCGCGTCGATACAGATTAAAAATAGAAGCCCCTGCGGCTGTGAGGCAGGGCAGACAGACAGAGCGGCTTTACAAAATTGCCCAACTCCCAGCCACACGTCATTATTTACAAGCTCTCGCCAGTCAAAAATGAGGGGTAACAATTTAAAGTTTTAAATTTAACATTTTTAGATTTTAAAATTTTTGAATTTTATATTTTTAAATCTTTGATTTTTAAATTTTAAATTTAGAATCTTAATTTTTTTAATTCAAATAAATTAAATTAAATAAATCCTAATCATCCACGTACGGAACGTAAACAAGTATACATACGATTGCTCTTACACATAATGGCTATTGTTAAATCAAGTAATCTCTTGATAGAAGCGGAATTGTAAAGATAAAATTAGTTTTTACTTATCCTAAAATACTTACCTTTATTTTTACTATTTCGTTAAAATATGCTCTTTTACCTGTCAAACAGATTGTAGCACAAGACGGCCATTTGTCACTTTCTCACATAAGCCATATGGTTCGGCGAGTGAGGACAGAGTGATGGTTATTTAAAGGTAAATACGTTAGTATAAGTAAAACTACTTTTATCTTCACAATTCTGTTTTCACTTTATATCCAAAATTATTTCCCTTTATTTTGACTGAGTTTGTCGAACCGAACCCTTGGGTGAGATAGCAAAAAATTTGATCATTTCTTACTCTGCACCCTTATTGACTTTGCTACATAACCACATTCTCCGACTTGTCGATGGATTATCGACCAGGCAAAGTAGCTCCTGCTATGACATGAGGCCCTTCGGAGGTGAGATTGGATCCCAATTCACAGTTGTAGTGACCTATAAATGTTGCGCGGTGTTTTCTGGAGCAGGCTGACATGATCTCAGTAATGGGAACACTGGACACAAATGCCCAGGAAGCTGTAAGTGCACATAGTTTGTAGGCTCTTATGTCATCTGGGATGTCCAGGCAATCAACAGAAGACTCATATGCGCATTTCATCTATGCAACTATCCACTGTGCCACTTTAGCAGGAGAAAACTTTCCCTTCGTTCACTTTTTTTTACTGTGAAAGGTGACGGTCAATGGGAAAGAAGAGTGAAATGTGTTCCGGCTTCCCTTCTCCTTCTTGGACACAGATACTTTTATATAAAACCGCAGTGCGTGAATGGGGCACTGTGGTCGTTTGTCTTGTTTCCCCACTAGGGGCTCTAGGGCCTGATTATTATAGGTTTTGTCGGGTCCTCAGGGCGTTGCATCTTTGCCCTGAATTCAGGGTTGTAGCGTAGATAAACGCTTTTCCATCCTTTTTCGAATCTGATGCATCTTCTGTTCCTGGAGAATACAGTAAGTTTCCACCATTGGTGAGCTGCAGAAGCCATGGCTACAGGAAGATTGTCTTCCGGGTCTTCATGAGAGGCTTGCTGAGATCAACAATAGGGTCCATGCATGGAACAGGAATCTAACCCTTAGTCGCTAGTATCTATAAACTCGGATTAGCCTTGACACTATGTGACTGGAGGATACATCCACCTTGCTGTAGCAAGTGAGGACTGAGTTAATCGCCAAGTGATGTCCCTTAATTTCCACTAAGGACAGGCCATTGTCGAACAATTTATTGAAGAACTTTGTTAGATCCGCTATGGACGGGTCGCGTGGTTCTAGCTTCTCTATTCTGTACAACTCGAACCAACATTTCCACTTCGCCTCATATACCTTGATGGTTTAGACTCAATGGCATTGAATCAGAGTCCTTATCACTGGAGATGAAAATTCCAAAGCTTCTAGTTTCCATCGCAGTAATAATGCATGAAGATGAAGCATACCTGGGTGCAATTTGATTGGATCGTCTTTGATTAGATCGAGGAGATCCACAAACCATGCTGCCGCCAGCCACCGGGGCGCAATTAGTATGTATTGACCTGGTGACTGCACTGGCGAATAGCATTCTGTGCTGCACTCAGTTCTAGGGTTGCTGATGTGGAGATGGGACTCTGTCTCTGACGAAGTTCTTGCTGGTTCAAGATTGTCCATGAGGGCATCCCATCCATGCACGAAACATAAGTGAACAGCAAGTGTTCCGGTGTGGGAGCGTGAACCGCAACACCTGTTGACACGTTCGAGGACTTGCTCAACCATTGCAGCTCTTTCCTTGTTAGATTCTTCAGGGGAACAGTGTCGTCCCAGGAGACTGTTCCCCCAGTTCTCTTTCCGGAACCAGTGCAGACATCTGGCTTGCGAGGTCCTCAGTGGGACTAACTTCGTCATCGAGTCCACTTGACCAATGATACTGCAGAGTTCCCTTGTTAACGTCGATGCCTCGATCATCAGCAACAGGAGTGAAGACCTCAGTGTAGCAATCCTGTCTATTGATGGTTTCCCTAAGAATTCTGAGAGGTTAAAGGTGGCGCCTAGGAAGATGAAGTCTCTTGATCGGAACACCCTTGACTGTTTCAGATTTATTTCCAATCCTAGACATTCGAATAGCAGATTGGTGAATTTGGTATGGCTTAGGAGTTCTGTCATGCAGACTGGATGACCCAGTCGTTGTGGTAGGCATGTGCCTTCACTCTTCCAGTGTGAGTAGCCTAGCAATGGTCGCAGGAATGATGTGAATATGGGTGGCGCTATGCAAAGGCCGAACAGGATAACCCGAGCAATTGAAGTAGTCAATTGCTCCATTCACCAGCAACTGGAAGAATTTGAAAGCAGATGAATGGAGGGGAATATGTGTCCTATATGTTTCTCGACTATGTCCACTCCCTTTTTCTGAAGCGATTCTCTGATGGTGTCCACTGTTCAGTGTCTCCGTATGGAAGTGCTCCTTTCTGGTAACCTTGTTTAGGTAATGCGTGTTCAAAATACGATATGATCTTCTCTGATTTTTTGGAGATCACCTTGGCAGGGCTGTAAAACCCCAGTGTTGCTGGCGTTGACAGTTGAATCGCCCGTTTTTATAACAACATTATTGCTTCAGCCGCAAGAAGTGGGTCTCGGTTGTTAAACAGCTCGCTGGGTACTTCTCTTGAAAGTTTTGGGAATGATATGAAAAGGGTGGGGGAGACAGTACCCTTCATTTACTATTGACAGCACATGAGGGTCATCTGTGATTTCTTCCCATTTGTTGTGACGGAAACGTAGCCTGCCCCTCAATCATCAGTGAATGGGTACAGGGTGGAAACCAATGAGGGCTTCCTCTGCCCCTCTCTCCCCTGCCATGAGGGATTGAGGGTGGTGGCCTGTTGTTAAAGGGTACTTTGTAGTAAGGCTTGCATACGTAAAGGCACTGTTTCTACTGTGTTAACTCCTCCTTAGCTGTAGGTCTCAATTTCTCGTTGAGCTCTTGTGCAATTTCTAGTAGCTTACCGTTGAACAGTTGATCCGTGCTGTGGAATGGAAACAACCACAACTTTCCCATGGTATCCTTTGGGATAATGCATTACCCCAATAAGTATGAATCCCTTCGTGTAAGATAGAGTTGGCGACCGACTTTACTCCCCAATCAATGACATCCTTCTCGTGTTTTGAAGCTTGCATCATTAAAATTATGTACTAATAGCTGGGTTGTGGGATTCCTTGAGCATCTTGAGGAATGACGTAAGGGCTGCGATCTACACCGAGTATACAAGGTCCGCATGGGAGATGGCCTCAGGCTTAGATGCATTACCCTTTCCTCGGATTTAAATTACTTTGTTGTTATGGGAGATCGTGTTTGGTCTGGGCAGACACAAGTTGTACTCCAGTCTTCTTCGTGGAGCATCATGGTTTCCTTGTGGGTGTTGAATGTTTTTGACTTGGGGGCTCAAAGTCCTACGGCTAAAAAAGCAGTCCTTCTTACCGACGTCGTGCGCTGGCAAATCAGCACCTACGATGAACGGTTTTCCACCTTCGCATATAACACCACCAGCATCTAAAAGGGACAGGAACAACATGCGGGATTGCGGAGGCCAGCTTAGAGTCTGTTGTATATCGTCCTAGTTTTCGTAGGTAACCTTTGGGGACTCCTCGTATTTTTCAGGTGGCTGACTGGGTTTTTCTTAGCAAAATAGTCCTGGTAAATAGTAATAAACCATTCGGACCACATTTTCCAGTATTTATTTCCTTGAAATGTTCGATTCCAGGACATTATCGTGCTCAGAACAGGATCGTTTCTATGTCCGTCTTTGGCACAGAATGAGTCAGAAGCCCAATTCTTGTGGTCACCCTTGATTCACTTCTTTGTTTGCTGAGGGCAGAAGAACTGCTGTGAACTTCATCACAACTACGTTCCTGTTTTCGATCCTGGGAGAAAAGATGAGGTAAAGACATTCAGAGCCAACGTTTTAGAGACTGAGCTCTATAATCTGGCAACTGCATTTTGACTACCATTGATAAACTGGTGACTGGCAATACGCTGGCAACCAGCAGCTTCATTTTGGTGACTGGCGATTAAATTCTGGTATCTGGTGCCTGTAATATCAAGGCTATTCATCCCTAAATGGTCTTCTAAAATTCTCCAGAGAATGGTGGGTTACATGGCCGAATTCCCTTCCCAGCGACCCATCACATGATAATCATTTTGAGATGCGGTATCATCGTTTCTGCGAAATTCTCCGACGATTTTCATTTCCTGGTGACTGGTGCCTGACTGTAGCTGGCAACCGACGACTGGATTAGGGTTTGATATTTATTTGAGTCCGCACAGATGGGCTGGTCTCTTAGGACAGGATCTGATAACTTTACAGCTACAAGCAGCTTCACCAAAAGCATGAGATCTATTTTATCCTTTCGCAAGCTACAGAAAATGGGATTGTCTTTGTCTCAACCTTCAGGAAACAATGGAGAATCATCAGCATTCACAGAAAAACTGGTTCCCTGTCAGTTTATGGACACTGCAAAGTAAAGGTATTTTGTGGCTACTTTAGCCCTTAAAACTAATCCACCTAGATCAAACTAATCCATCCAGATCCTCCTAAGTATTTAGACCTTTGTGCTGATAAGTGTTTCCTCACATTCTAGCCTTCCTTCAATAGTTGCATATGTACATAAATGCTTTAGGCACAAAAGTAAGCGGATTCCTCAGATTTCAGATACTGCAGAGTCCTTACAGTGTAATAGTCGTGTTGCTTTTCCTGCGAATTTTCGATTATTGCTAGGAATAAGCGTCTTCAGGTCAAGTCAAGACTTGCACAAAAAGTCCACCTCCTCTCACCACTGCACCTTACACTAAGCAATAATCGAAAATTCGCAGGAAAAGTAACAAGACTATGACTTGAAACTTGGACTGATTTTGGCGAAGCGTATTCCACTATAAGTACTTTTTCAAAGCCAAAGTATGACCGAAGTAACGGTTTTTTCAATAAACTGCAAAGAGTATACGTTTTATTAGCAGGGTTCGCATGCGTCTATAACCTTAAAATTCCAGGGCTTTTCCAGGATTTTTTTAAGGACTGGTCTATGAAAATTCAAGGGTCAAAAATTAGTATTTACGGGAAAATTATTCAATTAAAAGTTAAATTTGTAAAATATGAAATTTTATCAACACTATGGCAAGATGCGACAGGTTTTGTGCATTAAATGAAACTGGTACTAACACTGGCATTACAATTACTTTTTTTTGTTACTTTTTACGTTTTAAATAATGGTCTGACACGGAAAATAAAAACGTGATTTTCTCTTATGGGAATTTCAAAGACTTTTCCATTTCATTTCTACTTTCCAGGATATTTCCAGGTTTTCAAGGACCCGCATGAACCTGTATCAGGAAATGTATAAAAGGAGAAGGGCTTACTCGTAAACATTTAAAGACCACCACAAAACATCTCCCACAATCGCCTTATTTTTTAGTGGTGTGGGCTATCTGGGAGGCGGGTTATACGCGTGAAATTAGGTACTCTTTCTCTGCAATGATTATTCAGCATAGAGAAACTGACTTCTCTTTCTTAAAACACTCACGCCGAGTACCTGATTCATTCCCAATACTTCGACACAACAAAGAAGGAATCTGACTCCTCTTCAGTCTTTATGAAGAGTCTGGATACACCGACAAGGTTTAACACTTACACATATAATATGGCTCTTCCTTCTATGTAGTCTAAGTACAGTTTTAAAAGAGTTTGTTCCTTAGTGCAGGTGTGACTCTACTCTAGCCTGTAGGATCTGGGTCTCTTCAGCCATTAGGCAGTTATATTGCAACCGTTAAGACAGCTACAAGACAGGATTTGTTCCATCGTCAGCCACATAGCTAGCTACAATACGGCATCTGGGCCTTCTGCAGCCAGTAAGCAGCTGTAATACAGGATCCAGATCTTCTTCACCGATTAGGCAGCTACAATGCGGGACCGGGATTTTCTAAGCCTTTCGGCAGCTACAATACAAGATAGGGGGGTCTTCTTTTGCATTAGGCAACTAACTTCTCCGCCAGTTAGGCAGCTACAATACACAGTTGCCAACTAGCACACCATGCGCCCCCCCTGCAAGATTTATTTGAACGCCCCTAAGCAAATTGATTTTCAAACAGGAGATGCATTGTTGATGGTAGAGGTTTCAGGAGAACTCGGGGGGGGGGGCATGTTAAAGGAGAATGTCTGGAAAAGTAAAAGAGTGGGTACGTCCTTTTTCCTGAGAATTTGGGTGGGTGTAGAATGCACAGTTGCGTTATGCGTCTACTATATTAATACCATAAGGATTTGAGGACTAGAGAGCAACAATGCAATTTAAATGAAGCCAAAAGAAGTACAACAATCGCTTTAAACTTGACTACAATTGCAGTGCACGTTTATCTTGCTCCCTAACAAATTGTGTCTGGTCACATGAAATATGGATTGAACCGTTTTTTTTTTGTCTTTTTGGTATTATTTGTAATACTAGAGGAAGCCTGTGCTATCCACGGACGGTGATAGATGGAAACCCACCAACTACTGAAAATCCACTAAAAAAATGGAAACGAGATAATTGGCCATTTCCCCTACCCTGCCTGTCCTACACGTCTGGCGATGCCATCGGGGATCTCAGTGTCCCTGGTAGGTCTAACCTTGGTGGCAAAGCAGTCGTGACCCTACCCACCCAACCTATTCCAATTCATTTGGCCATGCTATTTTAAACTTGTTTTATGTTTAGTTTGTACACATGCTTTTATTATTACTTTTGCACTTTCATAATCCCATTCATTACTTTTTGTTACACCTTCCCCTTGTGCTTTTATCTGTGTGTATTTGCTTCTGCCCCCTTTTTAGGCTGGCAGTCAGTGATCCCCTGGGTTCTTGCCAGTTCTGTTGGTCCAGCAACAAATTATTATTATTATTATTATTCTTATTATTATAAATGTCACCCATCCGAGTTTTGTGCATACTGGCTGACAAACTCGAACCTGGATCCCTTTTAGCGCGCCCGGTCTCCAAGCTCTGACATTCGAATATTTCTATGGGGAGATAAATACGCTTTTGTAGAACGGCAAAGTTGAAACTTTTAGCCATGCGGCTTTGGCATTTTTTTTCTGGGAGAGGCAGAAAGTAAATCGCCCACAAGACCTGATCGGGTTTTGTTTTCATTTACAGAGGGCTTAGTAGCAATGGTAAGCGTTGTGCACCGCAAGTTTAAAGTGGTTGTTAAAGCAATTGTTAGATTCGTATTGTCCTCGGTCAATTTGCGTGGCTTTCTCTTTTCTAATATTATTGACCCTTCTTTTTTTTTTCGCCCGTCATCCAGGATCATTATGCAGATGTACGTTGATATGTAGGCTATCAGCCGATTTTCTGTCTCAACCGGTGGTATGTTGTCTTGATTTTTTCTCGTATATTGATATCATCCAATTCCCTTGAGGAAACTGAGACTAATGTTATAATAAATAAATAAATAAATAAATAAATATGACATTGTTGGCGATCTAAAGGTTTTGACTTTTGCACATCCGTTGTTGAGCTAAAAAAAAAAACGAATCCATGTTTCAGCTAAAGGTGGATAACTTTTTTAATGTGGCAAACAATTCATCACTATGTTCTTTATAATTATCTTCTTGCACGTGGCAGAAAGAATTTATCGAGTTTTAGAAGTTTCTTTAACAGAAGCAAATTGTCCAACACAAAAATCTTGCGAAATGACCCTCTAACTGCGGTAGTCTTGAAACCCACTTAGCTTCAAGTACATACTTAAGTGCCACATCAGTTGTCTGAAAATCCCCTTAGTACTGGCAGGCCCTTAACGTTGAGTATCTTCCAAGTGTGCTGTGGAATACCCTTAAGTACCAAGTTGGTAGTGCAGTGAAGCTCTGAGGGAAGACCCAGAATGAGCATGATCTAAGAGATCACCGAGGTGGAATTGGTTCCCGGACAGCAACACAATATCCTGAATAAAATTTCAGACGTTGTTACAGGATGGAGAAACAATTTTCCTCAATGGCATACCGCTATCACTGGAAAGATACATCATGCATAGAAATTCGATCCCAACAATGCCGCAATTACGAACTGCAGCAAGTTACTTTGCTACAGGAAGCATCCAGCAAATTGTAGGCGATTCTGTGGGGATATCACAGAAAACCATTTCACATTGTGTAGCAAGAGTCGCCAGGATCATTGTTGCTTTAACGGAACGGGACATTCGAGGGCAAAACGCCCACACCAGTGCAATAGGGATTCTAGGCTATAACAATGAAGTAAGAGAACCCATATACAGACAGCAATAGTTTCCAGCAGATGTTGCAAGTGTCGTAGAGTATACCGAACAGGCAGGTATTTCGTAACAGGAAGGCGACGTTGCCTGGGAATGCACAATGCATTTGCACTTGTAGTCCTCTTTTCACAAATGTTGAAGTCGGTTATTATGGGTTAGCCCTTGATACTCGTACATTTTCGTACACTAACGTCTGTTTGCAGTGTAAACCCAGGCAATTACAAGGGTTGCTACCGGACAACAATGGCTGTCGAATCAACGAGTTTACCTGCGTCCTGAGCCTTCTTTGGGAGCTCTAATACACCCTACGTAGAGGTCTCAGCGTTGCAGATATAGAGGGATGGCACTCCTTTTTACCTCAAGTTTACTGTGTGGACTACTTATGTATCTGCATCGAGTAGTAGTATCTCGTTACTGCACAGACCCCCTTTTCAGTGATGAGGTTAGGTTCGTTTCCTCATCCGCCACCACATATTTTAGAACTTTTCGTCTACATATTCCCGTGGTAATAAGCACCAATGCAACAATATTCTCCCAATATTTCTTTAGCTATTCTTCGTTAGCTTGGTGACACCGAAGATAGCGTTAAACTCGTCAACAATAGTAATCCTTTTTCTTAATTGTGGCTGTGTCTGCGTGGCTGTCGCTAATTAGTCCCGTGCATGCGCAACCAGTTCGACAATGAGATTGCCCTCTTGCTGTGTAAATTGGTAGCATTACGTACGTGATAATCATTAATACACGATATGGCTCTACAGAGCTTGGGAATGTAGTCTCACTGACCACTTTAAGTATAGGCTTTGGGCTTCAATGACGACAGAATTGGTACTTGTACAAGTGATTAGTTGACACTCAGGTCTGGTGTTCTAGACTAGTCCACGTAACTTGAGTAAATACTTAATATGCGAGCAAAGTATATACTTAAGTACATACTTTCTCAAGTGCCACTTGCTGTAAGTTTAAGGGGGTGTTCTAGACTATCAGTGTAAGTTTAGCTATAGTTTTGCAGCTCTGCCGAGCTCTGCTCCTTTAATGTAGGTGGCCTAGTGCCCGTCCTTCACTACACCATAGGAAAGCCCCTAGTAGTTGGCTCCCATGTCTTGTACCCTGGTCAGCTGGTTGCCTTGACAACGTGGCAAATTGAAAGATACAAACAAGAGATGGAGAGCGACCGCATTACGCCCAGACTGCAGCTCGAGCAATCCTTTATGGAATTTCAAAGGTAAGCTTTAAAAAAATTGACGGGTTTGGTAAATAAGTAGGCCGTGTTTTACACAGCTTGTTTTTACGCCATCTTTGCCTGCCTGCCTGCCTTTCGTTATGTTGAGACATGATTTTTTGGTAAAAGCAATGGCTTAGCAGAAAATGACAAAATGTGATTTTTCATCTAAAAATTTGAACTTTTGACCTTCGTTTGAGGCCTTAGGCTACCTTTCAGTCAGGGCTATCGTACCAAGAAATGTGAAGACGTAATTAAGGTATGATGCGCCACATTAAAATAATTTTTTCCATTCACAGCTAAAAATAGTCACTTCCGGTTTTGGCCCCATATCTAGAATTCATCAGTTAACCTAAATTAGCATCTGTACCAAATTTGGTGCGTTCCTCATTAAAATGCAGAAGTCACCCCATTTTAGTGGTTTATCTACCCCACAAATGCTACCGTCTAGTAGTTCTACTTACGACCTGGTTTTGGAGTGCACGTGCAGCAAACTTTATCACAACCGACCTTGCGATGTTGTTGGTGACAGTTTTGACACCAGATGTTGCCATGTTTCAGGTCGGGTTTAATGTTCTCCATTTGGTTGGTTGTATTATTATTATATATATATATATTTATTATTTATTTTACTCCGTACAACGAGGTACATATGGGTTTGGGAGAGACAAAAATAAAACGACAACAAAATTAACAAAACAAAGTAATACACTCAAGGTGGACCTCGGTCCAAGTCACTGATCGCCTGCAACACCGCGATGCCCTGTACATGGTCATGTGCCCTTTGCCTCAACAGCCGTAAGTCATGGGGG
>JAHWFP010186530.1:0-30072 GCA_023313725.1 Lithobius niger | reverse complement strand
CTTCCTCATTTCTCAAATGTAAACAGCATCGTAGTCATTGAATGGCATACGGTAGACTCTTTCTGGCACACGGTACACTCCTTCGCGTCTACATTGGAGAAACGAGGAAGAGCGTAAGTACAAGATTAGCTCAACACACAGGAAACATCAGGAACAGAGTAGAACATATCATTGCATGACTGACAATGCAGCATGAAATTAAGTGACAAGAGACAGAAATGTTGATATGCTCCGTTACCACCAACTTTGGTGTCTGGAGTCAATGGCTATTTCACATTTCCACACATTTCAAAAAACCCCGCTTTTGAACATTCAGGGATTCTCTCATTCGAATGTGAGACACCTGATGAGCAGTGAACTTGACCGGCAGATAAATAGGCTTTGTGGACTGGATGGGAGCAAGCTTGACAAGCAGCACTACAAACATGGGCGGCAACGTTGTCAGCCAGACATGAAAACCAGAAGTGAGCCAAGATGTGTTCAGGGCCCCACCCAAACAGAACTATATGAAGTTTGAAAAAACCAGTAGTAGGGATGTGCAAAATTAGAAAAATTCGAGTTGAATCGAGCTCCGACTTGGGCTGAAGCTCGAATCGACCCTACTTACAAAAACTAGAATGTTTCAAGTATTTGGAGTTTGTTATGTGAAGCATTGCAGAAATCAATAAACCTAAAATTAAAAAAAAAAGCTTGACCATTGGGAATGTTCTAACAAAAAGGCGGGCACACTCGTGATAGACCACGCTAGCGTACTTATTTTCCTGCATGAAAACTTAGACTAAGGCAGACTAACAATTGTAAAGCGTGACCTAAAACTTGGCAGACAGTGATCGTACATTAAAGTTTTGAAAAACTCGTAACTATGAATGAGTAGAATGTAAAGAGTAGTCTACATTTTATATCGTAAATTAACAGTTAACATTGATCTTAAATTAAAAGTGTTGGAAACGAATGATTGTGAAGAGTAGCCTACAATTTTGTATTGTAACTTGGCAGTTAACATTGCGCTTGATTTAAAAGTTTTGGAAGACTTCGACTCGAGACTCGAATCATTGGCCAGGTACTCGACTCGAATCGACTCGAAGTCTAATTATTGAGCTCGCACACCCCTAGCCAGTAGGGAACTGTCAAAAATTTGCTAGCCAGGGTGAGTGTCAGTGTGCGATTTTGGACTTTTTATTCAGTTGTCATGGACTTTCACAGTATCTTTAACAATATTTTTTGAGATATACGTTTAATGTTATTCTTGATTTTTGAGTCATCAGCGAAGAGGTTACACAAGGAGGTGATGACCTCCGGAAAATCATTATGCAAATAAGAAAAAGTAAGGGGCCAAGCAAAGCGCCCTAAGGTGACCCCACTTTTAACAAGCATCAATGTTGAATGGGTATCATCAATAGACACACATTGGCGGCGGTCCGTAAGAAAGCTTGTAATCCACTGTAAAATTCTTCCATCACTATCATTCACCATCAGTTTACTGGTAATGATGGAGTGGTCCAGTGTCAAAAGCCTTTCTAAGTCCAAAAGTATGACATTGCAGGGAATTTGGTTGTCAATACTTCCCATCCAATAATCGATGAACTCAAGCAGATTGGGAAGGCAAGAATAGCCTTTATGGAATCCATGTTAGCGAGAGGAAAGGCCATTGTGTTGCTCAAGAAATTTCCTACGTTGGTTGATAACGAATCTCTCGATAGTCTTGCCAACTTGAGAAGTGAGGTTATTGACCTATAGTTGCAAGGTAATGTGTGGTCGCCGTTCATCTTGAGGGGTGTGACAACTGCTTCCTTCCAATTTGACTATTACTGCTTCATCCATTGATTTCCTGAGAAGATATGAAGAGGCGAGGCAACTGGCAAGGCAAGAGTTTCGGCACAGTTGCTTAACAGTGCAGAATGTATTCCATCCAGACCAGGTGCTTTAGCCGATTGCGTGATTGCCATGCTTGGAACACATCCTGCACATCGAGAGAAATATACGGTACAAGATTGTTGGTTCAGCATACGTTTGTTGGTCATTGGGCAAGTACTGTATTGAAAGAAAGTAAAAGTAGGTGTTTACAGTAAGCAATATCCTGTCTGTCAGCGGATGTGTATCCATCTGACATTTTCATTACAAAGGACCATTTTTGGTAAGCCTGTTATTGCGTTAGTAAGAAAACATATTTGATATTGCATTTGATTTTTCCTAAACTTGTTCTTCCACTTTTGCTTGGCATTGTGGATATCAATGGGAGCACAATTCCTTGCGGTATGATATTCAGCCGGGTTATGAGGATGGGCTTGTAAGTCGCCATTTCCAGGCTTTAGTGTTTATCTCGCTTAACAGAAGCGGAGAATCGAAAATACCGGCGACCGGCAACTACAGTGGTAATTTTCAAACATCTTACACGGGGAAGGACACATTACCACTAACGGAGAACAACAAAACAGAGTTGTTCTTAAATTTTCGGTGGTTTACCCGACTACCTTCGTATTGTGAGCGGACTTCTGACGAAGGTGGTCGGATAAACCACCAAAATTTTAAGAACTCTGTTTTGTTGCTCTCCGTTAGGGGTAATGTGTCCTTCCCCATGTAAGAGGCAGAGAATAGGTTTGGAGTGGTAAATAACGTTACGAGTACGCGTAATGAAGTTAAAAATGACCCTGTCCCGAAAATCACGTAGTACTTCCAAAGCTTCTATGGAAAAAAGATCATTAACTATTCTGCCAGTCAAGACATTTGATCGCATAGTTCATTGGGCAGTAGTCTGCTGTAGTAGGGTGCAGCTCGGTATCATAAACAACTTTGGGCAGGAAGAATGAGGTTGTCCATGACAGCACAAGGTGATCAGATTTATGAAGTGGTGGGTGTGTTGGAGAGTCAAGATATTGGCTTCTCCTGAAGCAAAATAAGGTCCAGACAAGACTGTCTTAGATTAGATCTAAAACAGATGGGGAAGGTGAATGAATCGTCATCATTCACTGTCAAGAAATGGTTTGTCAGTTGGCCGCTGATGGGTTCTGTAACAGTGTTTGTCCAGTACACATTTGAGATAATTAGAATCCCCGATAAGTATGACATTTCTTGCGCTAGCTGCTTGGAGGTTGCAGGAACCATGTTAATGAATGTGCCATGAGAGTCGTCACCAGTATCAGGGCTATGATAACAGCAACCCAAACACCCATCGAATTTTGCTGTGGACTGCAGTAGGAGCTGATAAGCGTAGGACTAAGGAAACTCGAAAGCTTCTCTTGCGACGATTTTGGCGGTCGGCACGGAAGTGGCAAGTTTAAAGTATTTAGTAGGAGACAGATGTGGTACAGTAATGCAAACAACCTGAGGATTTATTGGGACGAGGACGAGAACTCCTATAGTTTGCTTTTCGAGTCCCTTAACGTTTATATAAAAAAAAAGGTTAGAACATTGTTGATGTTGCCAGAATGACATGGATTCGTCCAAGGCAGTAACTGCTGATTGACGAATGACTTCCTCCGGGCCTTCGCAGCTTTTTACCTCAGTTTCACGTGGTGCTAGCTTGGTTTCAGTGGGGTTATGGACCTTCGATTCATGTGATGTTGATAGGAATATTCTTCTAAGAGGGACGAACCATGCATCCAAAAAATGTTATACACTGCAATGAGCATTTTTGCAGGCATTCTTCAGTTGCTCGTATCCAGTTGGTGAAGCCATGATACAAATTGAAGACTAAAACTCTGCTTTGGCAACTTACTTGATATGTTGCAGATGGTACAGTTGTATGTACAAAGTTTTTAGCTATACGCTACAGGTGTTTCTGAAACAACTAACAAAGAGTGTTTTTAATTAACTTATCACTGCTACTGATTGTGGTCACGATTTTATTTATGACCATGCGTTTGCCATCTTAACCCTTTAAGGGCTGCATTTGCATTAAGGGCTTTTAACTGACTTGTAGAAGAAAAATCATAGCTTCTAACCCACTTAAAGTAAGGGAATGAAACCTGTATCATCTGGCCTTCATAACCATTTTTAGTTTTACTGTAACTGGATGGAAGTTTTCGATCTGACCTGCAGAAGAGCTGGGCACACCCGTCCTGAAAGGGTTAGGACCATACGATACGCCAGTTACCAATTACTGGCTGCGATCTTGGCCCCGGCTATCACGAATTTTGTCTGAGCATCGACTGGGATTTGGTTTCACAGTCTGATTGTGGAGAAGTCTGCTCGCTGACAACTGTTGGTCACTACATTGTTGTTTTTTGGTTTTGCCCCATTTTCTTCTCCCTTGCCAAAATTGTATATCTCTTGCTTGTCACTACTGTTACAGGTAGTTACTCGGTAAAAAAAATGGCTAACATTTCTCAATGGTAATGTTGACAAGAGTGGCATTATTGATTATTTGAAAAATTATAATTTCCATGGTCTAAGTCAGGTTATTTGTTTGGATTTAGTGTTGTTTAAATAGTTGCGGTAAAGGTCCCCAGGTCGTAGCGGTGTATGGGTTTCAATTTAGTTTGCGGCAGCATACCCATGGTTAATTGCCGCTTCCTGTCATGCGCTACCCACTTCCATCTGCTGTATGCGGTCAATATGGCAACAGCACGTGCGATTACCGCTTCCCGCCATGCGCTACCCACTTCCATCTGCTGTATGCGGTCAATATGGCAACAGCACGTGCGATTACCGCTTCCCGCCATGCGCTACCCACTTCGTTTCTTGTTTGGGGTCAATATGGCAACAGTACGTGCGATTCCTTTGGCATGCCGGCATAGTCTGTAATTTGGATAGTTTGGGAACAGCACTTTGGAAGGCAGGAAGTTCTTATTTCATCAAGTGCAGTGGTTTTGCTAGACAGCTGAAGCCTCCTAATTAATTTCTGGCAGGAGAGAAATGCAGGTTACGTGCGACAAAACAAGGCAGTTTTAGCCGGCGGTATAGCATTCATTGTTTGAGCAAAGTCAGCAAGTTAACATAATACCGATAGTTACCAGTGTGAGGTCACTTGTTGACAAACACAGAGCACATTTTTTCTACTTTTTCCTAATTTCCATTAAATAATAAATTACATATTAGCGACGCCAGTAGACCTACGTGTATGTACGGAAAGCACGTCATTGCAAAATTACTGCAAAAAAACAACATTGCTTTACGTAAGCTAACATTACAAAAAAGCCTACGACCAGTACAATGGGCATAACCAACATTTGCTTGCCAACACTTTAACGCACCATGTATTACCTTAAAACGTCATCTGTGAACTAAGGTAGCTAAAAAAAAAATCTATCAACAGACAACGAAAAAAAATTATGTCTGTCCACACCAAACCAGAAAAATGAATGATTGGCCGGCATGTGGGTTGGCTGGAGAGGATGAAGAGGATATTAAGAACCAATCACGGAAAGAGTCAACAAAGCGACTAGAACGGATATGTAGGTATTTGAATAAAAAAACTTGACGAAATGATTGAAATTTGAGCAAAATTTGTCTGCAGCAGCCAGGACAAAAGAAATTGCCCACATGTTCGACAATGTTTACGTCTTGTCGAAAATTTGCAAGGATATTCGAACGGTAAATATCCTTTCCTTTGAAATCTCAGCGTACAAGACGTATACATGGACTCAAATTTCCAAAGTAAGCGATGTGACAATTAAAAAAAATGTTCGACAATGTCCAGCACATAGCATCACAAGTCGCGCTGAATCTGATATGGGACACATATCCACCAGGGGTAGTAGCATTCCTATTTTTTCCTACTTTATTGGAACTATTAGTTATTTTCAAACTTTTTTCCAATTTTTTTTTTAATCAGGTTTGCTACCAGTAATCTTCATTGCACAATACAACACCATATTGGAAGAAATTGAGCAGCAACAGGGGGGGGCCCCGCCCCTCGCACAACAGCTGCGGGTAACATATTCCAAGATAAGAAATTGCAGATTACCACATTTGTTAACTCCAAACACAGCTTTAAAATTACCTTTCTAAAGAACTGTACGCTCCCGTGGCGGAGCCTGGGTTGATATAAAATTTGTTTTCCCGTTCGTACGCCTCAAACTTGTGTGTGTGCCCTGTAATGAGAATGTCCACATCCAGCTGCCGCTGGATAATTGCCAGGCTGGCTGAATCTCCCCACGGAACCATCTGATGTCCATGGCACAGGCCGATTCGGAACTGACCAACAGTTACCACTTTCTGCTCAGGGTAATTCAAATTCTGCATAAACAAAATTAAAACGTTATTAGCATTTATTACAAGTTTGATTGAAAACTGTGGTGTAAAAATGATGCAGAGATATTAGAAAAACTACGACATTTTCAGTGACAATAAAGATGCCCAACAATTTTGTCCCAATTAGTGGCTATGTACAAGTAACAAAAAGTCTCAACAGTACAGATGCAGGAATTTCACTAGCAGAAAACCTTCACTTTTATTTCGGTAAAATTTGTTCTTGTACATGGAGCGGGGGCTAAAGAGTGAAGAAACAAAAGCAACAAAACACGGAGCTTACAACCACGAGTACGAAATGTGAAAACACTAAACGTGCTAGAACAACGCGACTTTCGTAAAAACACCAAACGTGCTAGAACTAAGTGACTTTCGCGCAATGTTCACAGGTGTCTTTATTTTCTTTCTCAGCACAGCTGCAACAAACAAAATGTGTAGGCCTGCGTCATAAGAAGAATATGGAGAAGCATTACAACGGTCAACGGTTTTGGCCTGTATTTTTAATAAATAAATATACAAATTATAAAACAACATTGTTTGGCTAGGCCAGTCTTCAGCCGTAACTTTTAGGTCGGCTCACCAACTTACTAGGAAAAAACCAAAGAGGAAAGAAGACTGTTGGGAGTGAAACTGAATGGATGAAAACATGCCATAATCTTACAACTAGTTTACATTGTTTAGAGGAAGCTTTCTAACGCAGCTAATGTCGAAATCTGCGGTTTAGTTTATTTAGAGTTACGCATTAAAAAGAATAAGACAGAGACCCGTCAATCTTTTAGTTGCAAGTTGGTTGCATGACAAGCTCTACAATTAAATTTTTTTAAGAGGCTACACAAAAGAAGTATGTATTCGGTTTTCAGTACAATACTTTTCAGTCCCTGGGTTTTGAAACCATGTAGTACAATGCGCTGCAAATTTAGAGTGTGTGGAATTGAGGAGGAGGGGGATAATAAATTACAGCACGATGCTTGTTGAGGCAACTTCTTTGTATATTGTCGAATCATTACTTCGACAGGCCTATACAACTTAGTTGGCTATGGCACCAAAAGTTTTAAACTTACTGACGAGGAAGCATGTACGCCCAGAATTAATAAATGCCAGTAGCCTATAGAGTCGCATTAGGCTCGAGTTTAAATTTCCTTGGCATTGCATAAAAACAAATTTCGGGCCACGAAAAAAAAATTGTCGGTTCTCGGCCCTGCCTGGTGACCGTTTTTTTTTTAGCAAAATTAAAAAAGTGACCCGCAAAAGTTACTTAAGATAATCTTTGATAGAGGTGAACATTTCTTAACATACATTGCCGAGCAAGCATCAGGTTTAGTTGTAGTTTGAAACAGTTAAGAAATGTAGTACCACAACGTGAACAGAAAGAACCAATTGAGATATTAGGTTACTCAGTTTCCAACCGAAATAAAAAATATAAATAAAAGCCTGGTCACCGGGTGGCTTTATGGGCTTGTAAAAAATGCCTGTGAACTGAAATATTTTTTCTTCAGCCGTAACAGATGAGATGTGTTCATAGTGGTATTTCAGGTTTCCTGCGCATGGTAATTATCACAGAATTATAGCCGTTTTGCAGAATAGTTAACTTTTAAACACCTCTTACGGCCAAAATGGGAGATATTTGAGTGTTTGCAGGTTTTCGCATCTAGTGTTTCCGAGTGCACGCTTTACAACGTTTGTACGATGAATTGTTGTAGAAATCCATTTCTTTTTTCCACGTGGAAATCACATAAATATTCTATCCATGATAAAACATGATAACAGTGGTTCGAGTGATGTATACTACTAAAATTTATCGTATTAGTGTGTAAATAAATTGCACTAATATCTTCATTCATAAATTTTTAAGCCAGCTTTCCAACAATGCAAACCACACTTATGAGTTATTCATTAAAAGAAAAACTTTTATTTTATTTCTGTACTGTTGTTATCTCTAACATTGCAAATAATTTTTTTTAACTTTTTTTACTGCACCTAAGACATAAGGCAAAAGCACAATAAATGTAAATAATAAATAAAATGAACACCGGCCTAAGGCTTAACAGAAAAGAACAAATTTTTTGACATCTTGCCTACAGCACCTGTTTTAACATACACTTCATGTAAATAAAATGAGTGGTTTGCATGTGAACTTTCTTTTGTTTTCCTTCTTATCGTCACATTTTTGGGTGTGCTTATCTGTGCGTGGCTGATAAGTGCATTAACACGGTGCTTTAATGCCACTGCCCACTTCCGTGGTCTTACTGAGTCTTTTGTTCAATATGCCATCCTGCCCCACAAACTCAACGGCAAATGCTGTCAATAAATTTGTACAGTGTATCATACCTCATCAAAATCTCCCCGAACAACATGTACATCACTGGCTAACGTCTTCAGGTAATCGAAGGATTCTTTCGTACAGAGATTCCCAGTACAGAGAATATGCTGTATCCGTCCAGGAACCAACAGCTTCTTGAATTTAGCTGGCAGTCCATTGCATCGGTGCGGGACGTGAAGATCTCCTAAGACAAGGACCAACTGAAAAAAAATAATACGAGCACACTACAGACTCTCGTTACAGATTCAACATTAAAAAAAATGTCAGAGCGGCGCAAAAAAGATGTTAAACCCTTCCCCTCACCTTTTTGTCATAATTATAACTCCTACCCCACCCTGAAAAAAAGCACTATGCTGGCTGCAGACAAACGATAGCCTATTGTCCAGCTAAAGATTGCCCAGCAATAACACCACTTGTATGTTGACTTGGCTAATACTACTCCCACGTGTTAGTGTTCTGCATTTCAATAATTAAACATTATAACCGGTATAGACTGGTTTAACTGACTTGTAACAACACAAGAACGCAACATATCTTGCAGATTCATAACACACAAAAATACAAAAAAAAAATTGTAATTTGAATGATTTGATTCACAATAAATCATTTGATCCATGTGATTTGAATTTTTTTAGCATCATTAGGCTATTTATTTTTTTCTAGCATACATTATTTTATACAATGTTGGGTCCACAATTCAATTTTGAAAACCTTGAAATTCGGTCATGCTTCATGCCTGCGAAAACCAGGTTTCAAAATGTGCGTTTCTCACATTAGCCTTTTTACTGAATTTTTAGGGAAGCTTAACAAAATGGAAAAAAATATGGCCGTACCACATCAGCATTTTAGAGGTTAAAAAAAAGTAAAAAGCCGCCCGCACAAGCTTTGGTTTGTATACACTTATTAGAACCAAGGTAAGCCTATTTATCTTTATCGGCCTGAATATTTCTACTGGCTATCACAGGTAAATCTATGCGACAAGCTTTCCTTAGAACACCGAAGTAGGACATTTTTCCGACTTTGAATTTTTGTTGGTGGTTGGCGGGGTAGGGAGGGGCCCAGGAAGATCTTTGTAACAATCTTTACTTAAAACCCTGAAGTTGGAGAATTTTCCCAATTATAAATTATTGAGGTTGGCGGGATGGGGGTGTCTGCCACACCCATAACACCCCCCCCTTCCCCCCTTATTTTCGGCTTTGATTTTGGCTTGCAAAATGATGTAGGCTATATGTTTTGGGTGACAGCTTCACTTCTAGCCCGTCAGCACGCAATCAACTAACGATCACACGGCGGAGTTACTGTAGCCTATGAATCCGAGGTCCAGCATGACCCCTCGTAAGCAAGGGTCCACGTACAATTTAAACACACCGAACACCCGGTTGTCTTGCCAATGCCCACATAAATTTCAACAAAGCTGTGTAATGCTGGCTTGTTGCCTATGGCTACACTTGTGAAATCTTTTAGTCTTAGCACTGCCCTATTGCCATTGGTGGCAGCATACCATTTGAACAAGGAGCCTGGAGTCATTGCCTTCGAAAACTTATCTGGAGTCATTGCCTTCGAAAACTTATCACGATTATCCATCACAACTAACCACTGTTGGAGACAGTTTGGTACTTCCAATGAACAACAAACCATGAGTTAAGTACACAGAACACTCCAAACGTGTCTTGAAAGTGATGCGACCTTTCGACGGGTCCCTCGGGCCAGTCAAGCTCTAATGCTCTCCAAAATTAACACCTTTTCGGACTGTGTATCTCACAATCCCTTGGGATATCTATACGTCGGTTCGGGGTGTGCCGTCACTTCAACACACTAGAACAATCCATTGAGATTGTAGAGTTCTGATGGTAGTTTTGGAAGGTCTGAAGGGCTGATGCCGCAACACATAGCACGCATAACGTCAAAACTGTCTCCATGAGTGAGGGGTCTGGATGGGTTACGTTAGTGAATTTCGAAGGTATTGACTGTTACTTTTACTAAGTAAGAATGTAAGTGTAAACATATGAATGAACGTAAGAAGAGTATGTGTGAACTTAAAAATGAACACATTAGTTCACCATCCACATGCATATGTGTTAAGCCAAGATCCACGTTTAACGACACCTCCAGCTGTAATAACCGATCACTGTAGGTTATCTCCCGACGGAGAACGGCGACTAGCTCCACGAATACAGTATCCTAAAGAATTAAAAAATAATATATATTTGCAGTCATAAGACAGTTACTATCAACCTTCGAGACAACTTGGTAATGGGTACCTCCCATTTCGGCACCACCACGCATTTAATAATCCCGTAAACCCACATCATTTCGTAGTTTACAGTCTTAAAGATACCACATAAAACTTGAACAAGTCTACATTTAACGTATCCGAATATAAGATTTAACATCGTTATGATCAGAGTTATCCGTCAATAATTTATAACTCACCATCACTACCTCCCTCTCAAGCCAGCCGACATGTGACGAAGGACGAACTTCTCACGAAAGCTGATGTGTGATTGGCTAACACGCGATGTAAGGAAGATGCTGATTGGACATTACGCCGACCAATCGTACAGTAGCGGAAATAATGACGGAAGCAATATGGCGCCCATGTTGATTTGAAAGTGTGTGGGAAAGCTAATATTGAAGGAAATTAGCGTTTTCTTATCACTGTAGATGGAAATTATGAACACACGAAGCAAGTGGGCTTGAAAATGAAATGTGTGGTACCAGGAACAAACATAAGATGTAAGATATGAAATGTCGTGGTAAAGTTTCCGGGTCTATTGACATTGTCTTATGTGCTGACTTTGGTCTTGTGGTAAACTTCATTTCTTATGAGTTGCGATCTGTTGCAAGTTACTACATGTTCGTGCGTAGAGAGATAGCGTTTCTGTGGTTTGATAATGAATTAAGCTTGATTTTGAAGTTTGGGTTTGTCGTAGAACTCTGATTTGGATCGTAAACGTAATAGCTGAAGCTGCTTCGGGAGTTGTGTGTTCATTTTTAATCAGGAAGTTCCATACGCGACCACCACCCAACCATCAATTATTGTTAGTATCCACGATAAAAACAGTTTTTGTGTGTGTGTATAAAGGCTGCGACCTATGGGTGTGAGGAGGTCCTATAATAAGAATCAGTAACATTTCACATTGGTAATTAAAAGCCTGCCCTGTGTGTCAAAGAACAATTCTGGTAGGTGGTGGTGGTCGTCTGTGGGACTAGACACAAGTGGGAAACTGGAAAACCTGTTGCCTTTCAAATGTACTTAGTTTTGGTCCTGTTGTCCCGATAGCCACGTTACCCGGTTACTAAACTTTCAATGAGTAGGGTCTATAAAGGGGGGTGCTCCACCTGCAGTTGATGACGTAAGCAACGCTACCCCAGTAAAAACTAAAAACACCCACAAGGGTGTTAGTGACGAGAGGGGAAGAGTTGAAAATGGCCAATTTCTTGGTGATGTAAATGCCCCCGAAGTCGCATGCGGACCCTGTAGTAGAATTGGAGTGACGCACAATGATACAGCGTGGGGCAGGCCGCTGCAAACCAATTTTTCTCAAATTCTAACCTTTTCATTAATTTTTGACCGATTTTGACATTCTGATACACCAATTTAACAGTCTTGACCAGACCTTTCCACTCTTGGAACACAAATCAATAAGCACTGGGGAGTTTAGTGAAAACCAATAAATGTATGAGTAACCGTAATAATAAACTTTGGCCGCGGTTAACACAATTAATGTCACAGACCTTTGACAGAAAGGTCTTCTGGGCATGCGGAGGAGGAAGACTACACTGTCATGTAGTGGTCAAAATTACCGTTATTTTTTAGTAAACGTTTGAATGGCCTTTATAATGTTCGGGTAAACTACATTGAAACGAATGTTAACACCGTTCACAGAAGTTTTTAATTTAAGACGTGTTGGTAAAATAAAATTTATCCTTGTACTTCTGTGTTCACACCTAAAAAGTCATTAAATCGGCCTACTCTTTTGTGCTAAGTGAGCTTTAAAAACAAGTAAAACTTATAAAATGTGTGGGAAAAATTTCCTTCCTAATTTTAAAGATCGACATCGTCTGTAAATAACCATTTACATGGAACTTTTGATATTGCGTGAACTGTTGTGTGAGTAATTTCCATCCTAATTGGAAATATACGGCATATTGCCTGGAAATTGACGTCAACTACTCTGGAAAACTCGGGGAATTACTTCAGTACCGACTATTGGCCCGATTGTAAGGCAGCTCGAATATAAGGCGAATTGCCGTTTTGGGCTCATAATTTCAACAAAAATAAACGGGCACGATTGTAAGGCAGATGGCTTTCACCCAAGATACTGTCAGTGCCTCTATTACCAAAATAGTTTATATTATAGAATAGTTCAGCCAATGCCGACTCAAAATCGCAATTTTCGTCATTATACGTTTTTTTTTGATCCCATGACAATTTTGGATATTTTAGTTTTTGCCAAATAATCCAAGACTATTTGAACTACGAACTTGTCATTAGCACCAATTAGGGATGGCACGATACAAAATTTTTTTATTCCAATAAATTTTTTAAAATTATCCCAATAATTGATAATATCTCGATAAAACAAATTTTGAGGCTGGAATAAGCATTTTAATTTGGTAATTAAAGAAAACCTTGGCTGTAGCCTACAGTGCAACCTTCACAAATGTGAATTGTGTGGCACTCGTCATTTGGCCAGAAGACAATTGTTGCTATTTAAATATTGTTTGCATTAAACTAACGCTCCAATCAGCTAAAGTGGCTAGCAACAGTATTGTAACGCTTGGTTGGAGAGCCCTTGTAATTCTGCACGCAGTGCCGCAAACTGCTTGTTTCTAGCTATTACGGTTTCCAAGATATGACAATTTAAGCTTTGGGGTTTGCAAGATAATTTGATAAATCAAAAACAGTGCGATACAATAATCGGCGAAAATTTTTATTGCGGTATTATCGAATTATCGATTATCGTGCCAACCCTAGCACCAATGGATAGCTCTCGAAAAGACGATTCGAATGGTATATTCAAACTTCAAAATCGGTCAAAATTTGGCCGAGTTATGGATTTGGACGCGAATATAAGACGAAGATGCAGTTTTAAAAGAAACAAATAAAAAAAAAAAGCCGTCTTATATTCTAGCCAGTACGGGAATTTGGTGTTATTCTGTTGCATTTTACGATCACAAGGTTTACAAAATAAGCCCAACACAACATAAAAACTAGGTCTGTGATGACGCTTCATAGATTTGACTAAAAATAGACTATCAACATTTTCGTCTGAAAATTATGTTTTCTCTATCTTCTCAACTGGCTTGGCTGTGACTGTGGCCCAGTCGTGATTGTACCTCATGTGCAAGAAGTACTTTGGGCGGATCTGCTTTGGAAGTTTGGAGCATATGACGGGGTAAAGGGAGAAAAGATGATTTTAATCAAGCTACAGCCAGTGCTGCGGCTGGTTCATACTGCCTGTCCACTGACAACTGGGACGGTTTCTAAAAATATTGCGTATTCACAAACATAAAAATCCATTTAGAGAATTCGGACACTATATCAGTTGTGCGTGTAACCGCTGCGACCGCCTGCACCCTGCGACAACACGTATGGCAACGGCATACCAGTTGGCTCGGGCACTTGGTAATAATTTTGAGTACCTGTAAATATATTAATATAGCCAAAATAAGCTGCGGTGTCTAATTTTTTAATTTGTTTCCTTTGTGTCTTAACGTTCACCAACAGTTCACCGAATGTAATTTTATTTCGTCTCTTAGATTTAGCAGTTAATGTGACTGTTTTGTTCAAATTCTTTTGTTTCTGTTTTAGATTTAGGTAAAGCCATCCATTCCTTAGCAAAGATTGGAGACGAGCTATACATAGAACATATTGCAAATGGCGTAAGTTTTGCTGCCCGCTTCCTATGATTACGAAAATGTTGACAGCTCAAAGTGACTGACATTTTTATGTTCCAGGTTGCTTTCCGAACAGTCAATTCTTCCCGATCTGCGTACGCATGTTTTACTTTTTCACCAGAATTTTTTGAACGTTACAACAACACGTATAGCGAAAATGGGGAAGACTTGGCCAAATGTAAAATAGCCATGAAGGTAAAACATGTGTTATGTTGAGTAACGTCTATTTGCAAGCATTTACTAGGATGATAGTGTCTACCCTGTCTAAATATAGGGTAAATAATGAGTAAATAAATAAAAATGGAATTCACAAACCGACACGTAAATGAAAGAGTAAAAGTCAAATAAGGGGTCAGTAAGGAGTAAATAAAGCGAAGGGTAAATAAAGAGTCAATAGATAAATAAAAATAATAACAAAGACGCACTAACGCTGCATCAGTAATTCGACGTGTTGTTAGGTACAGAAGAGGATAGAAAATTAATGTGTGATTGACGTATGCAGCTGGAAAGGCAGCATAAACCGAGGACACTACTATACATTCTGAATGCGTGGTGCACTGAAAAGTATACATATTGCACATTACAACTTTTCCTAACTTTTTGCTACTGTAATACGGCAAATGAGCGATCATGTAAAAAAAAACGACCAGATAAGTTCTCATCTGACACTATTATTTTTGTTACAAAAAAAACCCTGAAAGTTTCGTTCCTTCAAAGCTTCCCGTCCTCTTCGTTCTTTTTCATCAGGATTTTAAACTTTTTTAATTTACTGTGCAGTAAATCCAACGTTAAATGAGGGAGGGGGGGGGGGAGGAAGGGATCGTACAGCATTGAGGGTACGCAAGGTTGATTACAGTAGACTCTCGCTATAATGAACCTCCATATAAGGAAATTTTCCATACAAAGAACACTTCTTAACAATTTGGTTGGCTACCTTCTGTTTGTATGCTAAAAAGACCTCTATATAAGGAACAGCGCCATATAAAGAACTCTTTTTCAGCGCTGTAAGGCCTCTTCACATGCTAAAAACCATCCTTATAAGGAACTGATATACAAACCATTGTGTCCACCAAGAAATCAATAAATTTATCAAACGATGAAAAAAAGCACACCTGAACGACCACCCAGAATTGATATTTTTTTACCGAACAATGCACAACTACAGTTTATGCACATTGTCCTCGCAGTGCAATTGGAAAGCAGATGTACTTCGATTTTATTTGTCAGGTTTTTACACTCTGTATAAGGAACTTCACTATCACGTCACTCACAGTTCGCTGTAAAGGAATCTTCTATATTAAGAACTCTCTGTATAAAGAATCATTTTGGGCCCACTAGGTTGTTCGTTATAAAGAGAGCCTACTGTACTTGATATTTATTTACTCTTTTTTTTGTGTGTATTGACCGACGATAAAATAACACACGAAAATGTCACACCACAGTTTGTTTGCTAGCTTTTGTTTAATCTTTGCTGCTTAGTTTTTGTGTGTTCTGGATTTACAGCAAATCCAGTTTTATTTTGAACGATCAAGTTTATAAAAAAAAAAAAAAATAAGGCAAAAATTACCCTCCCCCTCCATGCTCGCCAGTCTTACACGCAATTCAGCAATATTTGAGGCTAAACAAATGTTGACGTAATTCCCACCAAAAATTAACACCAAAAATTGTTCATTGATACGACATACCTTTGCTAGATGTAATTCTTCCATCCTTCTTTCCTATTCGAAGCACCAAAATAAATACGCACAATCTCAAAACGGGAAGAAAATCTGTCCATCTGTCAAACGGACTGATGTCATTCAAAGCAGCACAAAAACCTCAAAATAGAGCCTGACCAAGACAGTTGGGAGATTTACTTCATCATCCTCCAGGCAAACTGTCGAAAATTTACGGAAAATTGATAGATTTTCTTCCCGTTGTGAGATTGTGCGTAATTATTTTGATGCTTCGAATTTCCGAACTCTCACAGTATAATGTGTTTACGTATTCTCTCCTAGTCCTAAACGAAGCATTTGTAGAATGTGACGCTGTAGTTCTGCTATAGTTCATAACAGTTGGCGCTGATTATATTCCCCCCCTCTCTCTCCGGTGCCATTCCCGTCTGTCATAAGTACAACGAAGCTTCGCCTCCAACCATCCTCCCCTCAATCCCCACGTTATATTTGGTATTGCGATGCAAATTAATGCACACTCATCGTCGTCGAAAAGGAAATTTCTTGAAAATGACGCTATAAATAATTAAACTTTTCTAAAAAAAATGTCAGTCCTGAATTTAACGCACAATTTCAGAATACAGGAATCTCACCAGAATTCTGAAATTCTGTATTCTGAAATTGTGCGTTAAATTCAGGACTGACATTTTTTCGATACGAGATTTCAGAGTAAAAACCGCTACGGTATTTTTAATGTAATTAAACTTTTCTGTAATGCAAAGTAATATTATGTTAAAATTTTGTTTTAATTAATATAAATAGTCTGAGCGATGGCATTACAAAACCGAATGATCCCGACGTTTATCGAGTGTTACTCGTGTATAGCCTGTAACCGACCCATGATCCACATTTCTCCGAAGTTTTTCAACACCTTCACTGCCAGTTTACGCTAAAACTTGCGAAGAGCACATGTGTAATGCTGACGTCAACAGCACTGTGTGTACTAAGAACGACAGTTTCGCGTTTAAAGACCTCGTTAGAGGTTAGCACTTTGTTTTCTCTAATTACAAAATCCGTGAAATCCCTAGTGTTTTGTTGTTTTACACTGCAACTCGCCCACCCACATACTTGAATTTTGTCGGATCAGAATTGAACAAATGTGCCTGGTTTTTGAGGAGACGTTGCTGAACCGATTTGCCTTTAGCCCTTTTTTGGGCACAACCGCATTAATTCGATGTGTGACACGTCGAATTAAAAATGGGATATACAATCCAAAATGAAAGAGTAAGGATAAATAAAAGGTAAATAAAGAGTAAATAAGGCCATTAAAAAAAAAGTTAGTTCTCAGGCCCCGCCCACACCGTTTTTTTTACGCGGAAAAAATAGCAGTTACAGATTAAAAATGGTCTTCAGTGAGAAATGCAAATATAAAATTACCATTCTTGTTGTTTAATAATTTTATGGACATTGTTGTAAGCTGAATTATGGGCAGTGTTCTTTATTTAACCCAAAATAAAAAATACTTTTCAAAATATAAGGAAAAATACAGCCGAAAAATAATAAAATAAAATAAAATTCCTCCCGCTCGCCCACCCAGATTTCTTATGAAAAAGACCCGAGAACCAACTTTCTTTTTTTAAACGGCCAAAGGGTAAATAAATAATGGGCGCATAAGGGTCAATAAATAAAAGAGTACATAAAGGTTAATAAATAAAGGTTGAAAAAGGATATGTAAGGGTACATAACGGTAAATAAAGAGTACATAAGGGTCAATAAATAAAGGTTAAATAAGGTTGAAAAAGGATTTAGGGGTATAAGGGTCAATAAATGAAGGATACATAAAGGTAAATAAATAGAGGTTAAATAACGTTGAAAATGGGTGTGTAGGGGTATAAGAGTCAATAAATAAAGGTGAAATTGGCACTATCACCGATTTAAAGTCGACAGAATCTGGCAACATCTAGTACTATCTAGCACTTCCTTGCTTCAAGCGAAAGAATGTACAATGCCATTTCTTTTAACGAAACAAACAATCCACGACCTCCTTACTTTTATAGTGAAAATTTTGGTGCGTCCTCATGCACCTGGGTGCAAGCTGTAAAAGTTAACAATATCACTGCCACTAGATGGCACTATGGTACTTTCGTACGATTTTCAATCGGTGATAGTGCCACTTCTAAAGGGTCAATAAATAAAAGAGTACGTAAGGGTCAATAAATAAAGGGTACTAAGGGTAAATAAAGGAATAAATAAAAAGATAAGTAAATAATTGGTAAAAAAAAAAAAAGGCTTTTATTCAACAACAAATCAGGAACCAAGATTCTCAAAGTCGTATTTGTTTTTTTGTACCATAGATGAAACAAAAGTCAAATTGGTCGTACACAGATTCACAAGTGAAGGAAACATTCTAAACTAAACAGTGCATGAAGAAAACATTGGCAGACTTTTCATTGCCGGTAACATACAGAATATTAAAATGTTCAGATGCTTACTATGAACCATACTGAAAGTAATTAAAACGTAAAGGTGGTCTTTTCATATCGCATGTGTATAAAATGGCCATGTCATATCCGAACACCAATGAAAATTATCTTGATAATACCTTGCTTAACTCGAATCGAATTACACATGAGTTAGCTCAGTTCACAAACGAGCACAGTATCTAAAATGTTAGTAGGTTAGGCCAACTGTCTGCTTTGTTAACCCTTAAAGTGCTGGCGACGAGTATACTCGCCAAAAACACAAGCTTAGGACTCAAAGCTGAGTCCTAAAAACAGAGTCCAAAGTATGCACGAGATGGCCAACGATGGAGAAACAACAACAATGCTAGGTTCCCTTAACAAGCCGACTAGAGACGGCCGTGGCCGAGCTGGTAGAGGCGTGTGCCTGAAGTTAAAGCGCTCCTTCAAGTTGCTAGTTCGAGTCCCGTCTAGGTTCCCTACTTTTGTGGAGATAAAAAATTAATTCAGCAGTTAAAAGAAACATTTAACTTGCGATTTGTAACTAGCAAACACTGCATATAGACTTTAAACTGATGTGTTGACCAATTGTTGTAGCGTATAATTGTTTTGTGAGCAGCCCATTAAAAAAAAAAATTTGACATTGTAAACAGTGCCCTGGCATTAAAGTCAATAGAGCAGAACATCTAATCGTGTCTCTAACCTATGTACATTTGGGATACTCGATGACAAATCATAGCCAAGTGGACAAGGCCCCTAGCATCCAAGTCTGGAGGATACAAGATGCAATTGTCTCCAATCTGTGATACAATTAAAAGAAAAAAAATTGACCCCACAGCGTTCGTATTGGTTTTGAAGGGGTTAAGGAGTTGTCGGTCTTACTTTCAACATTAGTACTAGGCTGGTATCTGATTACCTTTGAACCACTATTTCTAATTGAATATTATTTTCCATGAATTTTATTTTTAGTCATGTACCGCTGTTTTTAAAAACTTGGCAACACTAGAAAAAACAGTCGAAAGATGCAAGATTTCCCTGGATGCAAGAAGTACAAAAGTGGTTTTCCAATTACATTGCAAACATGGTAAGGTTCACTCTTACAAGTAAGTTTCACCATGTAAGAAAAAGTTTAATTGCTGGGTGATTTTAATGAAGCGAGCAAAAGGTTTGCTGGAAGAGTGGGTGTATGATGTAAGGTATCAAAAAGGTAACGTTCACCAAGTTACTTGTCAGCACGTAGTTTGACTTTACAGAGAGCTTTCATAAACCTAGCTGCCTGCTTTTTGGCCTCGTGTTTGCAATGATGTACTGCTAAAGGATTAGTGGACATTAGTAAAAAATGTTTACTCATTCTTTAATTACTAAGGCTGCACCGATACCAACTTTACCATTCCGATATCGATACCAATCCAGTTTCAACAAATTTGCTGATACCGATACCGATATCCAAAATTGTACTCCCAATTTTTCATTTTTTCATCAAAGGAGTAGTTTTCTCCAAAAATCCTATAATTGTTAAAATAAAAAAAATTTAATACTAACCCACAGTTTAAACATTGCTAGGAAGATACTCAGTGATTTCCTGAGTAAAACGCCCCAAACCGCATGTCGTAATCTCTAACGGTTTCATAGTTATTGATATTTCTGCGAAAGTTGCCTATACCGATAACGCTAATATCAGCATCCGATCCAGTATCGGTATCGGTGTAGCCTTACTAATTACACTAACCTTTGATTGATTTTACTCATCTGGAGCTGGTTGCAAAGATTTAAACTAGTGTCTATGTACACATTATATACAAAGGTAGGCAAGCTATATCGAAGGTAATTAATTTTGATTAATAAATTATCTGATTAATTTTGAAGTATTAAACTGTGTAGTTTCGAAACATAGCATTTCAGGGCTGTTTTAGCTTTTTTGTGCCTCTAAGTACAGTATAACCCCTCAGCCGCCGCTGTTACTTGCCGTGCAACATTTTTTTTACTCACTCGAACAGCCGTCAAAAATTGTTTGGCCGTCACCTGGCCTAGCCTCTGGATAAATTACGGCTAAAGCCATACTTTTTAAAGATAAAATGCACCAAAATAAAACGAAACAATCCCAGAAGGGACTTTTCTCCAGTAGTGAACTGCCTTATTGTCTTTATTTACCAATTTATAAACAAGCAGTATTTTCTGTTTTTTAGCTTGCTGAATCAAGTTCGGTTATATGCTTGTTTTATGTTCTAAGGGAGCAACAGATGTCTTGTATTCGTTGTGTTCTACGCAACATGTGTTCTTGTACTGTAGTCAGAGGGTTTGATAATGGTCTTTCTTTTTTTTACAGGAATTGTGCGAACGTTCAATTTGGCTTACATTGAATGTGAGACACTGCAAGCTGTATTTTCAAAGAAAACTACTTCTAACACAATTGTAGCATCGTCCAGGTATGTATTGCCTTTACACGTTTGACCATGAAATGCAAACTCTACGCAAGCACTGTTGACAGTTTTCTTTATGTATTAAGCACAGTTTTGAACAAAATAGTATCCTGTTTCCTGTATCCTGTTTAGCATATTTATATGCTAAGTGGGAAAAGCACTGCAAACAGAAGCAAATTCAGTGTCTCTACTATCTGCAGTCAATTTTACTCTTGTCTACTACAAAAATGTAGACGGAGTCGAATCAAAACCTTTAAGGCCATGCAAAGTTAATTGTTTGGTTTAGGCTACAGGTGCGTGCGGTTGCTTTAAATTATCGCGGTCAAAATGTTATATCAAAATCTTGGTCCACCTGCTAAAAATCATAGTTTCGCCAAATTTTGATCATTTTTGACATTCCAGGACACCATTTTCACCAGCTAGAAACTAGCTTTCCAATGGTGCAAATTTCACACTTCTAGCTCAAACCACTAAGAAGTTATTTGGCAAAAACTAAAATATTTGTAATACTAGCTGACAAAAGTAACGTATTAGCAGAATGTTATACTTTTTTAGGCTAACTGCATACGCTTTCGGCTTTGAGCTAGGTAAATGTCGAAGAAATGTGGTCTGTTAAATAAAATAAATGCCTGGTTGCATGGTGCTTCAATTTGCTTTTCTCGCTCGTAAACCAAAAATTTTTTTTGCATAGCCTAAGAGGAGGCCTGAAGAAAAAAATTCCTAGGTCAGAAGAAATCCCTTGGGGAAATCACTTGATAATTCGATTATTGAAAACAGATTGTTACGCACATTTTCAGCCAGCTTGCTCAGCCACATTTGTACAATGCTGAGGGGCGCTTTATAAAACTTGGATATCCTCCGGGACTTCTAACCAGGATGATGAAGAAAAGCGCTTTTAATGAAGGGACAAAAGCGACCGACTGCGCAGGATGATGTGACTAAGACCAAAAAAGTCGGAATTACTAGGGATGAGTCGGTGTCATTTTTTTGACTTTAGTTCCGGTTTCGGTTTTTCACGCCCACAAAACCTCGGTTTCGGTTTCGGTATCGGTTTTTGCCACCATCCACCCCAACCAGACATTTCTAGTTTGTTTTTTTGTAACATTAGTATTACTAGCTTCGAACTCACTCCTGTTTCACTTTCAGCAGCGTCATAGACCATGGGTCTAGCTGTGGCACCATTTACCTCTACTATTTTCTTTTAATGACTAGGAGCTTTGCTGTCATTTATAAAATAGAAAATGATAATTATTAAAAATAATTAATGCAACAAATCAATTTTTGATTTTTCGAACACCGTACGAAAAACCGACACAAAGTCCAAATCGGTGTTGGTTTCGGTTTTCAGTAAAAACCGAAAATTCGGTTTCGGTTACCGACCCATCCCTAGGAATTACATACCTAAAAGGAACGAGCGAGAGACTGGAGGGAATTTTAGAAAGAAGAGGCTTCAAAACCTTTCTCAGGAATGACAACAACCTGAAAGATGCTCTCCTCAAGAAGAAAAAGAAGGTGAAGAATGGGAGTGACCAAAATGAAGTGGTAGCTAAGGTTAAAAATACGAGAAAAGGTGTATATCGTGTGCCATGTGATGGGTGCGATGCTGCCTATATAGGTGAGATTAGGAAGGGTGTCCGAACGAGGGTAACACAGCATATGGATGACATGAGGAATGAAGTGTATAGCAACAGCATCGCTACCCATCACATGATGACAAAGCACGAGATTGGCTGGGGAAGAACTACCACACTTCTAAAATCAAATGTCCTATATGATACTCACTTGAGGGGGACTGGAATCCCTTGCAATCCAGCAACATGTTAAAAATGACGCCGTTTTGATGAACACTCAAGGCCCATCTAATCCGGGAATTCGTTTCCTCTTTAGAAATGAATTTTCCAAGTGACTCGCGAAGCAGTGGATGAACCAGCACGATAAATAATAGGAGGCCACGCCATGCACGAGCGCAGATTTCGAACGCTGATTTCCACGGTGGCAAAGTAGTTGACAAAAGTTTGATTTGTGTAGGTTAGGCCTGATGAAGACGGACGTCGTCGGTCTGTTAAAGATTTGCAAGAATACTGGTACAGTATTTTGATTCTGAAAATGTGCGTGACAATCTTGTTTTCAACAATCGAATTATCAAGAATGACAAACTTTCAGAGTAGAAGCCATTACGGCATTTTCAATGGGGAAATCCCCTGCAGGTGGAGCATTTTTGCTGCGGATTTTGTTTTATAATTTTATTAGTGAAAAATCCAAACTGTTGTGAGAAGTTTAAATTGTACATTGATATATTTGTCACATTTATTTTTTTTACCATTTAAGGTTACTTTGTGACACTGTCCAAAACTTTCAAACAAATCAGGATGAAGTCACGTTAACAGTGTCTGCCGAAAAGACCTCATTGAAAAATTACACTGACGATGAACCAGGTATGTTATAGGGTTGGGACGGTTAAACGTTTAAACGGTTAACCGGAATTTGAACGTTTAAACGTTTAGCATTTTTCGTTTATTTATAACCGAAAACATGGGAAGAGGGTACTAAATTTGTAAACATTTGGTTGCAAGGTGTCAGTCTTATGTTTTGTCTCGCATTATACTTAGCTTTTATTTTTATTAATTATTTTATACTGATTGGATATCCATAAATTTTGTTTATATAATGTACAGTAAAGCCTCAGTTATCCGAACCGAGGTTTTACTGTAGCCTATTCGATTATCTAAACTGCTCTTGGCCAAAAATACCGAAAAACTTTGGCCAAAGAAATCGCTACACTTTCTGAACTGGGCGATGTTGGAATGCAAACAGCCACTGGTTATGCTTCTGCAGTATTTTTTACTTACTCTGCCAAGATTTTTAATGTTTTTATTACCTTAAAGTTGCTTAAAGTCCTCAAATATTAACGAGCGTCGACAGCGCTCACGCAATCCGTTGCGGGCCGTCATCTTTGTCTCCTAGCCGGCTGTACACAAAGGACGCGTGCACACTAGCTCCAATGGAAACGGCCGTTACTCGCTTTGCGTGACGTCATTTCATGACTGGCCCGACGCGTTCAACAAGCACCTAACACGAATCAACCAATCGTAACTCGCGATAGTAAAGGTGGCACCAGCGGCCGTTGAAACGGAGCAGTTTATTCGTTGAAATTAATGTCAACATCGATGGCAGCCGGAAAGGGGATTTCCCCGGAATTTCCAGCGTTCAAACGCGACAAGATGACGACCGCATGTTGTTCCGTGATTAATGTGTCACGATCGCTTAAACCACGTGCTATTTTCATCACACAAAAGTAATTTAACACCAATTTTGACGATACCTACAACAAAAATAATAATCAAGGTAAATAAAAAAATGTTATGATTAGGCCTACTGCTATATCTACTTCCCGCATCGACTGATCAAATAGACGGAAAAAACTGGTACCCGGTGTTTACTACTATTCTGTTACGATTCGATGAACTTATAGGTGAAGTTTGAAAGGTGTTAGCACATTTTTTCCCCCGATAATGTTTTCGGACTTTACCGAATATCAACAACGATCGTTCATAATGGTTTAATTTTTTTTTCTTTTAATTTGCGGTACAATTTAAGTTTATCTTTGGACATGTAAATATTGGTTATTTAGTTTAATTTTAGTTAAACAACAATGCAGGTTTCCAAGCTTTTTTATTTTTATTTTGTTGGAGGGGGGGGACCGTTTAAACGGTAAACGGTAAATTAGGTTCGCTTAGTAAACGTTTAGGCAAATAACCGGTTTTTCCCAACCCTAGTATGTTATGATAACCTAACGTTATGAAGTTGTGGCTATTATTATTATTTCAAATATTTTGATTCAAATTAGACTATCGCTTGTTGACTCTCGAGAAACTACTCTCTGAGGGAGAAGTCTTTTCAATCCCGTCATCGGACCAAACGGAGAAAAACCAGATTCCCTGATCCACCACCGAAGGTGTTGACAATCCTCCTCAGTTGTTTTCTGCTTATCTCACAAATCATGTGATCAACGAATTTCGGTTCCAAAAAGTCACTAATTTCGATTTATCTGGGCACGTGGTTGTCTGATTCAACTCAAGTGGATGCGGTAATGCTGCTGATCCCGTCCCGCGTTCCAGCAGGCACGATTAGAATGCCGGCAGTGTTGAGACCTGTACCTCCGAGAGTAGTTTGTCGAAGAACTTTGTTGTTACTTGCAAAACGTCTTTTCATGTGTTAATCCTGTGGAAGTCTATCATTGAACGCTGTATTGTCAAGATTTTTGGGGCGCTGAAAGAATCTGCAATTATGGAAAAGTACTTGAAAAGTGTTTTCAGTTCTGGAATACTTCTGGAAATTTACATATAGGGATAGTCCGATATTGGTATCGGTATAATCTGTATTTATCGGTATTTTTGTCATATCGGTATCGGACTAATACAAGGCTTCCGATACAGATATTTGTTACGTCAAGAAACAAAACTGTCTTCCCTGAAAAACTGACACCAAACGTGGCAAAAGCAATAACCAAGTGAGAAAAGCAAAGCCATTTGCTCAGTTTGTAATGAAAATGTAGCACGTGACAGTTCCATGCTCTTAAGTTTTACAACAACCAACTAAAATCTGAGAAGATGAATGTACTGAAGCCATAAGTAGGAATAAGTAAAAATGCTGTTATTGCTGCACAGAACTTTTTCAACAGTTGGAACCGTGCAAAACCAGAAACCAAAGTTGCATTTTCGGTGTGTAATTTAAACTTTTAGTTCCGATTTTGTATTATTATCGGTATCGTATCGGATTGGTTTACACTTCATCGGTATCGTATCGGCAAAAAGTCATATCCCTATTCACATACAAAAAATGCGATTTTCGTATCCATTTTAGACACCAATGTGCATTTTGTATCAAAACAAATGTAAAAAAAAAAATCATAACCGTATAACACATCTTGCATGGAACTAAGTGTAAAATTGCTTTACTAAAAGTGAATTGTAGCGATTGTACCACCAGTGTTTTGCGTTTTGCTGGTATTTTTTAGTGGAGTGAAATCTTGCCACAGTATTGATAAGAATTCATATTAAACAAATTTTTAATTAATTGTTGCATTGTCTGTAATAATTCGGTTGTGTTCCTTGACTTACACTGATAAGTCCTGGAAATATTTTGGAAAAGTCCTGGAGTTTTATACAAGTGCAGTTTCTTACCATTTCGTGTAGCTGAACTTTATCAACCTCAAGAATGCAATGTTTGACAGAATTATTAGTGGCACTGGCTGCGTTATTTTGACACTATGCTCGCTAATAATGTATTGTTTTGCTTGTTCCTATTAAAATTTTCTTTTTTGCAGATCCTGCCAAGGTTGTTCATACGGAATTGACTTTGGACCCTGATGAATTTGAAAAATATGAAGTAGAAATCGATACAGATGTTACATTTTGCATGAAGGAATTAAGGGTATGCATTGTAACAAATTAATTTTGTGTCGTTCACAATCTTTTCCACGTTTTGTGTGTTAACCCATTGACAGTTTGAACGACATTGGCAAATGTTGAGAAATATTTTATTTATTTCAGGCAGTTCTTAGCTTTTCTGAAGTCAGCAATTATCCTGTATCTATTTATTTCGAAACCAGTGGCAGGTGAGTGTACTTGGGACAATCAAATAAATCTGTGTCACATCGTTGCTGTGTATTCATACATAATAGTACTTAAAAGAATTACTTTTCCATATAAATGCTGAATTAGTGAGAAATTGTGGATGCGTGATGCATGCCAACACCCCACGTAATAATTATTTTGTAAATTGTTGAGCAGAAATATAATTTGGACCATCGTCCTTCGCATACATGCAAAGTGTCCGGTATCCATAAAGTAAAATTGTCTGACCAGAATGTAATATTGTCTGATGAAAAGCGTGTTTTTATGTGAAAGTGTACAACAAATTACGTGATTTGTTGGACTTTGTCTGATGACGGTGATTTTGTCTGGTATCCTAGATACCAGGATACGGTAGATTTTGCAGGCACGGTCCTTCGTTTTCATTATTACAAAAAATTCTGAAGCTCGACTACGTAAAAGCGCTAACGAAAATTTCAACTTGCGGTGCTCGGGGAAACCTTGGAATGATAACATCCACAGGATCATCTTCCATCACAGCTTCTGTTACTGCTTCCGAAATTATTTTTTTGTTTTAATACTGTACAAGTAGTTTAAATTTGCTTTATTTTCTGAATATTCAAGATCGTTGAAAGCTCCTTCTTCATTCTTCGTAGGCCGCCATCGTGACCATTGTGACGGGCTGCTCGCAAGCGATGTGCTCCTCCTAGCACCAATGGATGTGCTCCTCCTAGCACCAATGGATGCGACCTTGACTCGCTTCGCGATGACAGGTCACATGCCCTGAACGAACCAATTGGCGCTCGCGATACTGAAGAGTTTCAAAACGGCCGTTAAAACGTAACATTTTATTCGAGGAATAAAGGCAGTGACGTAGAGGAGGTTGATGACGTCATTCATTGAAGGCAAGGCAAGCGGTATTCCCCGCTCTCAAACACCACCAAGAGTACAAGATGGCAGCCTGTGTTGTTCCGGATTTACGATCGCTTGAACCAAGGGTATTTTCAGCAAACGAGCAATTTTTTGTCAATTTGGTGACTGTGCCAACAAAAACATCAATTGAAAAGATATTAAATTAAATTAACCGAATATATGCGTTCCAAACTACCTAATTCAATCGGAATTACAACTCCGTTGTACACAATTGGAGTTTTTTTTAACAGGGCTTAGAACTGAGCGGACAATGTACCATTCGTCAGACGTGTTAGCAGTTTTGAGCTTAGGCTTAAAAAGGTTAACCAAAACAAATTCACGACAAATTTTATGGCAAATTTTTGGTAAATTTATTACATCGTAACTGTTCTGTATTAATCCATTACCTTCAGCTTCGTCAGGCTTACAATGTCAAGGCACGAGTACAACCATTATAAGCTACGTACTACAATGTTTGAACGTGGCATTGTTATTTCTTTTGTTGCAGAAGGGTATGGCGATAATTCTCTTAATCTGGTGGTTGGAGGGAAGCTTTTCACTGGGTAGAAAGACGAGTAGCGAGTTCAGGGGTGTCAATTTGAGTGTTGTTCTGGTAGGCTTCTTCAGCAGCCTGGTTCGTATACTCATTAGGGATATGGAGACGTTTGAAAGGCTGAATGTCTGCTTCGTTCTTGGTGTTAGAACAGAAGAGCACTTTGGTGTTTTGCCAGTCATTGCTGTGCTTGGTTAGCATTTGGTGTAGGGATTTTTTGTAGGAGATTTTTTTTTATCCCGTTTTTCCGTAGCATGCACATGCTCTTGGACTCTTTTACAACTTCATTCACCACTTCACCACTTCACACTTCATTGAGCAGTCTGGTTGTCTGGGGTGGGTTTCCATGACTTCGCCCGAGTTACGGCCTGGTTGACGAGTTTTGTTGGATATCCTAGCAGGAGGAACTTCTGGTTGGCTCGTTGGAAGTGCTCATCGGCAACATGGCTTGTTGATGACCGGTACTAAATTCAGGTCATCTCATCTCGGAGGATGGAGTGGAGCTGGGTTGGCGGGTGGCTGGAGTCATGTTCCTCTTAGTTTGGGTAGGTTTGAGTAAAGTTCCACTCAAGGTTACCTCTCACTCCAGTCACAAGTAGTTTCGAGGAAGGGGATTCGCTTGTCTACTTCGGTTTCAAATGTGAAGTGGAGGTCTTCTTTCAAGCCACTGAGAGTCTTGTGGATGATGTCCACGTTTTTTGGTTTGGCTGTTGTGAGTGTGTCGTCAACATAGCGTTCACAGATCTGGAGCTCTGGGTGGGTATTGGTGACTTGATGATGACATCTCAAAAACATCTTATGGTTTACTTTGAAAATTACGCGACGTTATTTCAAACTACTCACTATGGAAAATTTCAAACTCCAAGGAAGATAACACACTATCTTCTCGAATATCAACCAGTCCTTCAGTCGACTGTCTTCATCAAGCTTGCTTAACTGTTTGCTGCCTCGTCTTCACCCCTTTGCACGCAATTCAAAATTGGTGGCTTTATGTTGCCTCTAATCGCCGATACTGATTTCTAAGGCTGTACCGAACGAGAATTTTTCAGCCGAACCGAACCAAACCGAACAGACCTTAAATAAGCCGAACACCGAACACTTCCGAACCGAACAAAAATGTACCAAACCAATCTATCTTAAACTAAAATGTAAAAGAACTTAGTTCACAAAGATTCATCAAGCACAAGTTTCTTAACAAAGGTTGGTATTATCACATGGACTTGCAAGTCCATAGATGTTGAAACTCTGTTTAAACTTAAAAAAATCTCCACTACTTTTACATTTTCCCTTATAACTTCTGAACCGTTAGAGCTAGGAACTTGTGGTTTGGACCAACAGAAAGCTGGCGAAAAAACCTTCAAAATGGTGTATTTAAACATCAAAATCCGTTGATTAGAAGTGAAAATATGTTCGGTTTGGTATTTTGCGTTTGAAAGGCGGAACACCGAACCGAACCGAACACCCTCTGTTCGGCCATGTTCGGTTCGGTACAGCCTTACTGATTTCAGTTAAGAAATGAGACTTTGTGTGCAGTTCTTGTTTCCGAAAACGTGAAGTCTGAATGCAGGGAACACAAAGTTCTCTATGCAGATACCAATTTCGTTCAGGATGAGACTAAATGTGGCGATTCCGTGTTTGGAATCCTGGTATTCAGTTCTGTATCAGCAATCTTAAAGTGTGATATCTGTAAAAAAGAGCTAAGAAATACTGATTCTGATCAACATTGAATATCTGCAGATTTACCGATGTGGTACCTGCATCTGTACATCCTTTTGCCTCCTGTATTAGCTTGCCACTTCAACCTTGGCTGCTTAACGTTGTCTCCAGTATTAGCTTGCCACTTGCGCCGAACCCTCTCACCAAACTCGTCTCAATAGGTAATGTATTGTAGGGTTGGATGGTCCCTGGTTATTCATCATCACGGCCTTCTCTCGGATGTGGTAGTGTATAGCCTGGGATTCGAGTCCTCACATATGTACATGTGTGTTAGAATTCGATGCCAAGAGGGTCCCTTCTTCTTTCTTAGTTGATGTCATGCCCAGTATCCATGTGATGTACTGCAATGCCGT